>VMBQ01001636.1:14739-172467 GCA_007657795.1 Dreissena rostriformis | reverse complement strand
ACTGCTGTTGTTAAACGTTCTAAAAACTAATATAATGTTTATCGTGCATTTTCACGGTTGTTTCGTTTTATGGTAAGTAGGAATCATTCGGGTAATGTCGACTTGAAAAGGATTAATTCATTTAATGTTAGATCTCTTTACCATCTTCACATTAAAGTATGACATATTGCACGCTTATGAAGAAACTTGAGACCTATTAAGATGCTATCTCAAGTAAACAAAATATTTACGAGAAAGATAGAATCTTTTGTTGAAATGCACACCATGTATATGTATGTTTTTATCGTAGTCGAATTAACAAAATATGCAACGATTATATTTGCATAATTCGTAGATAAAACAAATAGCATTTGTCGGTACATAACTATTTTGGTCCTTCCTCAATTGACACACAAGAAAATCCTCATATAAGTTAAACAATTGTATGGTCTTTGATTGATGTGAACATAATATCACGTATCATATCATAACACTTCAATTACACGGACACTTGGAAAACATAAAGGATTGCAGTGTTTTCAAATAACACTTTAAAAGCCATGATGTACAGCTGGTAAATGTATTTTTGCAAGGTGTACGATGATTTCACATGTAGAAGGCATGTCTACCCATCAAGGGTAATCTATAAAACTATCTTAGTTTTAGCTACTAAAAGGCTACGATATATTTTAACATAACATTCTATATTTATTCTATATGTATATACATTTCAATGCATATTAAAAACACTACGCTGAATCCTTAATTGTTTTATAATATGTTGACAAGATAAATTATTTTAATATTAAATCAGAGAAATATATTTACCTATGATGAAACGCTTCGATATCTCATGTCTAAGGCGTGGTTTATATCGACATTGATGTTTTATAATCGTATGAATCATTAAAGAGCTATGACGACTGGATTATTGATTAATCTTAAAACTTGCTAATTTGAAGAAACGCCTATTTATATAATTATATTCAATGGCGTTGTACAAAACATATATGTACATAAAATTGATAAAAAGTAAGAATGGTTGATACTATAATGAAGCATTAATTAAAGGATTAATAATCTAAAATTGTGTGATATAAATAAAAATGCTGTAAGAAACTTAAGCAATAAAACAATGCCTTCTACAATATTAAAACACAGTAAAAGTGAAATATTATGTAAAAAATTGATATAACTAGGGTTAAGACAATTATTCTAATGATTCGAATGATTTAAAATCACAGGTATTCAATCAGAGCTATAAGCCCTAATTCTGGCCGTGTCTTCTTCGTCGCAAGTGTGCTTTGATTCTGTTGACATTAACTCACGAGTCATAGACCCAATGACTTTTACTATACTGGATTCTTAGCGCCATGACTACATGACGAGTCAAAGACCCGGTTAGTTCATCGGATGTAGAATTTTCATAATAAAGGCTTAATTCCTCATGCAGTAAGTATCCAACGAGTTATAAACATAGCTGGGAACCACTAGATGAGGACCAGTGAGCTAAAAGCCCGACTGGCCTCTACTGCGATTGGTAAAGATGTTTCCCATTGGCCACAGAGATTCCCAACACATGTTCCACAGTAGTTCCCCGATGCGCTGCTACCGCCTCGGCCACTGTGGATATCTGGCTTGGTGACGATATTCTAGATCCAGGTGCAGGGAAGTCTCAGGGAGAAGACGACTATCCTCAACGTTCCTCAGTGCCGCAATCTGGTCCGGAGGAATGTCCTCACCTTGTTTGTGAACCCAAAGTACGTCCGTGGAAACCTCTCTAGCCACCGATCATGGACATACCTGTTGCCAGTCAAACAATGCTGATGTATGATTTGAAATCAAAGGTTTTTAAATTAAAATAGGTTGTAAAAGTCTCTGAAGAGAAAAGTTTTCAAATTCTTTTTGAAAATACAGAAGTCCGGATGCTTGATGGTAGGTCATTCCACAGTTTCGGACCAACAACTCCGAAACTCCTGTCCATGAAAGTTTTTCTCTTTGTGCGTTTAACATCATAACATCCGTCATACGGGACTGTAGATCGTAGGTTGCGTGCTGGTACTTAATAACGTGTATTATATATACACTATGTTTATGTTTGTATTATATTTGAGTTCATATTACGACTCGCGCATATGTGTGGTTAAAATTTGATGAATAGATTCAACTTTCTTGACATTTTTATTAGAAGCCAACTGTATTAATTATGTTTTCATTTATAGTTTCCCATACAAATGAGAATACGCTTCCCATAACTCGACTTATTTTGATTTTGAAATGATTAAAGACAACAACTAACTTGTCATATAAAATCTACGTTGGTTTATTTACGATATGTTTGCTTTTTACACATATATTTAAATGTCATTCAATACCTGATACAATTGTACCGTTGATATTTTCCAGAGATGCTTCACAAATATTAGTATTATGTGTTTAATATGCTTCATGAAGTGAAGTATTATAGCGCTTTTTGGTCGTAATGCCACGAAGGCAAATGTCTCGGCGATTTTGACCTAAAGAATTACGGCATGTATGAATTAAACCAAATAATAAGTCAAGACTATAATCAACAACGATATTCCACAGGCAAACGTCTCGGCCTATGAGTTGTTATTTAAGGGTAAAGTAAAATTGAGAAACATATCGTTGTAAGTAAAACAATGGTACAGCAATGTGACAATACAAAGACGGCTTTCGACATGTACAAATAAAACGGAGAGCACTATGTAAACGTTATTTAAATTATGACATTTTTTAATCGTTATCAATTTGTTGTAGTGTAATTCAGCTTGTAAAAACAGCAACATTGAAATCATTAACAAGTGCGCATTTGTGTTTTATTCTTAATTGATCTATCACATGCACTTGAAAAGTAGCAAATACTTGAAAAATAGGAATGTAAAATTGAAACGAAAACGCGAAAAACACCTTTCCGCTCACAATAAAAGTTTAAATGCGAAAAACAATTTAAGCGCACTTAACTATATCGAAGGTCTTGCTTGCATTGTGTCTTGATTGGCGACCGAAATTCGAAACAACACCCAAAACACACAATTGCGCGCTAACATTTTTGCAGGTTAACTTAACGTAATGCATCACAATTAAACAATACAACGCAATACATCACTACATAAATAGCAGTAGGAATAACTTGTACCATGTTCGTTATATCCCCTCCACCAAAACAAACGATGATGATTCGAAACCAACAAATCCCTAGGCAATGTTTACATTCAATTGCTATGTTTTAATACGTATAAACATTGCAGAACAAACTGATTTGCGTCGGTAATTTATCATTTACTGCTTGACACAAATTACTTATCAGTTTTCATTTTAACATCGGTTACAAATTTATTAGTTGTAACCATGTTTTTGTTTAGCATACAGTATTATCCGATCTTAAATCGAAGTAATTGAACAACATCTATTTATATTTAAATACAAATCAACATGTTTAATCAATAAGCAAAACAGCTTCACAAAATAACACAAAAGACGTTATTAATTATATTGGTACTGACAGGGAAGTCGTTGTTTTGCCTGGTTTGTTTCAAGATAGTGACAATCTTGCCGTATATGATTGACACACATGGAGATAACTTTAAATTGTGTAATTTCGTGAACTTCTTTTAGTAAGCAAAATAATGAAGACGAGTGAGAAACATATTACATTGTATTTATTGCATATATCTTTTATTATATGATTGCATAACTACTATTTGTGCCTATATTGTAGAATGTTTGTTTAATTTCTACTCTCATTTACATGTATATATTTATATATCTGTTTTTATGGCAATATGTTTGGCTATCGGTGATGTGGTTTTAATCGACATTATTATTTTATTGTCGTATGTATCAATGTCATATAGACTGACATATTTATTGATATCTGGTGCGTACTTCATTAAGTTAATATTACAATATTGTTATGATTTGAAAATTTGATAAAGGGCATTAAGTGCAATGTTATGAGAATAGATACTATTTCATATAATTGATTTTACAAATTTGTATCATCCGCATTATTTCATCTGCGTTAAAAAGTTATAAATGGAAGGACACAAGATATATAGTTTCAGTTTATTGGCAGAATCCGCAAATACATTCCTTTTGTAAGATAATAATCAAATACATATAAAGATGGTCATACAAATGAAATACTAAACAATATGTATTCGACATGAAAAAGTAATTAAATGAATACGTACATAAATAATTGGTTTACATCGTAAGTGTTATCTAGAAGCAACACGATATGTTACTAGCAAGGTAATAATTACGCTTTATCATTACCTATGTAAATACATTTAGACATGTTGCTTAATTGTCTAGGATAAGTACCGGACATCATAGATGTGAACTCGTTTACATTGTACAACGAATGGTTTACTTTATTCTAAATAATTCTTAAATCTCGCTATCGCGTAAATTAACATAAACAGTGATATTCTGATTCGATCATGATAGTGCTAAACTGTTTGGATTTCGTGTTGATTCTAGCAATGATATTATATCTTCCAGTTCAAATTTTTAATAAGTAAACACTTAATGTGAAAATCAATTCGTACCATCGAGCATAGTATATATTTGAAAAAGTTTTGAACCTAAACAATATTAAATGTGTTTGTCACAAAAAATATTAAAGCCCTTTATATATAATGCCATCTAAAAGAAGCACATTGAATTATTGTAAGTGACCTGGGACCGATATATGGCCGATAACATATTACTTAAAGCGACTTCAAAACAGTACAAATAATGTAAATTACGCATCTTTATACTAAATATATTAGCGACTGTGTAAGTTATTACGTATAAAAGTATTTTGTGTTTGATTATGGAAAGGAACGGCAATGATTCTTAATGGTGAATTAATATGGACGCTGATACTGAAGGTTTAAAAAAATCAACGATGAATTACACTTCAAAAAGATATGAAAACACGGTAAGAGTCAGGTCTGTATTGCCGTCATCATCAAAAATATAATCATATTATTTATGTTCGTAATACACCTTTGCTATGACCGAAACAATATCGAGTTGCACACCAAAACAACCCACGCGATTATATTAAAGCAATTTTAGTTTGTTTTTTTAAATCTCGCATATACTTTGAATTAGATTACCATATTTTATCACTTAAGACGCAATGAATCAAATGTAAAAGTACGGCATGCTTTATAAATACATTTTATAAAATTTGCCGTTTGATACCACCCACATAACAATAAATTAAATTTCGCCCCATTGGTGCACAAAGGTACCATGTGGCATTCCATTTTTTTTTGTCACATGGTAACTTTTTGCACGGAGTTGGCTATATATGAGAACTATTTATTCAGGAATTTGGTTATTTAGATATTCATGCTGCAACATGCACTGGGTTATATGTTATTAAGAAACGACTTGTTTTTTTCTTCACTATATAGAATAGGTATAGGAATAATGGTTATCAACTGCAATAAAGACATAAAATATAATATTATGTATAAATGCAGATGTGGTATTAGGCCATGTCCTAATGGGGGTCACCATTCCCACCCTTCCCCCCCCCTGGGATTAATTTTCACCTATTCCAAGTTGTTCAGTAACTCAATAAAGTAAAACATTTTCACTTGTCCTCAAAGATAAACTCTATTGAAAGTGTTCATATCAACCAGTTTCCATGGCAACCGCCACTCAAAATTGGAAAGCGTACCAGGGCGACTATATCATATCATTATTATATCATATCTTACAGTAATACAAACAAATTAGTGATTAAACAAAGGCTACACATTGTGCTTTATTTCAAAGACCAAATTATATATTTATCTCATTTGCATATTCATGAATATTAATAGGAAACTAACAAAATCGGGAAAAAAACTACTATTTATGATCATAACTATGTAAATATACAATCAAATTTGATGAATTTGGTGTCTATACCTAGGTTTCAAGGGGCACATAACACATAAAAATCATCAGACATTGTTTAAGTTTAATATAGTACACACAAATCCAACATGGCGTCAAAAATGGCCGCCAAGATGGCCGCCGAAAAAAATCAATTACTTGAGTTACTGAACAACTTGGTATAGGTGAAAATAAATCCCATGGGGGGGGGTGCATGGAGATCCCTATTATTAGGACATGACCTAATGTGTCCTTTTATTGCCATCGCACGGCCACTAATCATTTTCAAATAATATCGTTAGTTATCTGTAAACGGACGAACCGGTATCTCCGGAATGCGTTGTTACGATATCATTAAAATAATATATATATAATATATATATACATATATCGTAAGCAGCTCAAATCGATGAAACGACTAAGCTGTAGTGGTGAGCGTTTAATGTTATTGTTAACAACTTGTACAAGGCCAAGTGCTAGGGGATATTTACATCCACACATTTCGGGTGACCTACCATGATACCCGTGTAACAATGCGCCCCTGTATCTTATTATTTGTTACAAATTAAACGCTCAACAAGACAGAAAATTCCCCCGGTTGTGTTTACAGTCTGTCTCATTTATAATTGTAAAGAAACTTATAAAACATCTTAAATGTACGCATATATAATAGCACATGTCGTTTATTGTGCGTTATGCAATTACTATGCGCATTACGAAATTCCGTCTGCAAAGAAGATGCCATCAAGTAAATGTGTGTTAATATGTAGTCTACGTTGACAAAAAGGAGGAGCACATAAACATGCTTTTGTTATTTAAATTCCATCCTAGAACATGAGTAATGGAAGGCCACCGAACAATGTATGAACATCAAATACCTTACCATTGAAACGGCTTATGTTTTAATCACTGTTCATTCTTGGTATATTAATATAGCTAAACGTTAAAAAAAAATAAGGTTTACTGTGCGTTTTTCACGGTTGTGTCGTTTTATGGTAAATAGGAATCATTTGGAAAATGTCGACTTGAAAAGGATGAATTTATTTTATATAAGATCTCTTTACCATCTTCACACTAAAGTATTACATATTGCACGCTTTTGAAGAAAATTCAGACATATTAAGATGTTATCTAAAGTAAACAAAAAAATACGAGAAAGATAATATATTTTATTAAAATGCGAGTGCATTTAAACATTATATTTGCATAATCCGTGCATTAAATAAATATAATTCGTCGGTACATAACTATTTTGGATCGTCCTCTATTGTCGCAAAAGAAAATCCTCATGTAAGTTAAAAATTGTTTGTGCTTTGATTGATGTTAACAGGATATCACGTATCACACCATAACACTTCAATTACACGGACACTTGGAGAACATTAAGGATTGCAGTTTTAAAGGCCGTCATTTGAGCTGGTAAATGCATTTTCAAGGTGTACTATGGTTTCACGTGTAGTAGAGATATCTTCCCATCTAGGGAAATCTATTCACAAATAATCTTAGTTTTAGCTAGGCTACAAATATATTTAACCAATTAATGCTTTATTAATTCTATATGTATATATATATTTCACTGCATATACAATCAACGACGCTGAATACTCACTTCGTTTTGTTTTATTCTAATATGTTGACAAGCTTAAAGGGACTGTCCACTAGATAAAGCGTCGCGCGACGCGAAACGATATTTTGGGAACCTACGAGGATTGCNCGTTGCAACGTCAAATGACGTCACGAAATGTAAACAACATTCGGGATTTATCATAATGTTTGCGTAAATATTTATTTAATTTTGCTCATTTTAAAGCACGTGATAAAAAAGATCTGACACTCGTTGTCATATCATACCATATTTTATTTAACTCGTCCAAGAAATTCGTTAGTAAGCTCGCCAAAGGCTCGCATACTAACACAATTCCTGAACTCGTTTAATAAAATATGGTATGATATGACAACTCATGCCAGATCCTATATATATATATATATACATATTTTTTTATGCACACGGGATTATTGATTTATCTTAAGAAAGTGTTTTATATACACACAATGTTTATGTTCGTAGTTCATTTCAGTTCATATAACGATTCGCACATTTTATTTTGTGAACATTTGATGAATGGACTCAACTTTCTTGACATTTTTATAAGAAGCAAAATAATTAAATATGTTTATATTAATAGTTTTCCATAGAACTGAGCATACGCTTCCTATCAATCGAATTATTTAAATTGTGAAATCATTATTGAGAACTACCAAATTGTCATATAAAATCTTCGTTGGTTTATTTACAATATTTTTTATACTTACACATATATTTAAATATCATTCATTAACTGATAAAATATTTCTCGAACAATTGAATTTTCTGCATTTGATGTTATTAACAAAGAGATATCAAGACCTGTCCGTAATTGTCAGCATGAAAGTAGTATTTTCCATAGATTGGGGTCAAACGACTGCTTTTTCGTATTCTTATTCTGTTAAAGTTAAACTTATAAGCCCATCAACTGGAGCTTTTGTTGGTATATTTCGTTTATTTCGTCAGCTTTTTGTCATTTTGCGTTACTTTTACACTTTACTGTTTCTCATTTAACGATGTCATATTTGCTGACATTTGTCATATCTATTATGAGCATTTCAGAAAGCAAGCTCAGACAAGTTACGTCATTTAAGTCCTACTAGGCTCATACCTGCCTGAAGTCCATCGAACAAGACACGTGATTACAGCAATGTAATATCGATTGATTTTTTCTGTAGACTGTTTACTGTTAGATGATTGTGCTGTTTGAATTACGTCGTAAAGAAGGAATGCAATAGTTTCATTTTAAAAGTTTGCATGAACGAATAAAAGGTTTCAATAATAGAAAAAAGGTTCTTGTAGAGACGCACCGTCAGACCGAGATTCTACTAAATCGATTGGGATGTGGTCCGATCAAAAGCGTGAAGGACACCTTCTAAAAAACCGGTTTAGAGTAATTATTATAACAATAAATAAGTTGGAAAAACATGGTTCACAATGTGCATAAATAAATAAGTAAAACGTATCATTTTTCATCAGTTTTGCGATCGCAATTCGACTTCACCTGTTATTTTATATTATAATAATCATAATAAACTGAATTATTATATTGTTCATTTTTTGGATGATGAATACTTGACGCAACACTGTGTACGCTGCAATAATGCACTCTTACGTCATACAGACAGGACGCCGCTTATACGACATCATCCCTTCTAAACGTTCACAATCATGCATCGACAAAATATGCCACGTCTATGGGGCAACACAAATGTGTGGCGTCACAAGGCATAACCCACAATGCACTTTATGACGTTACGCGCACGGTTCACATGCATATTTACTTCCCCAAGAATGGCGAATGCTTGTGTTAATGAATATTTTAAACACATTTATCGTTGATATGGGATAGTTGCTTTACAAATTTAAGTAGTTTGTGTTGAATATGCTTTATGCAATCGAGTAACATTTAAGGTCGGAGTGCCACAAAAGTCATAGTCTCGGCGATTGTAATAAAAGGTATCGATTCCAAACTGAAGAATTATGGCTTGTTAGAATTAAACCACCTCATAAGTCATGATTATAATTGCTTAAACACTTAAATTTTTAAACACATTTATCGTTGATATTGGTCAGAGGTGCATTACACATATAAGTCGTTTGTGTTCAATATATTTTATGGAGTGAAGTAAATGCCACAAAGGCAAACGTCTCTGCGATTTTGACCTGAACAATTATTACATGTATGAAATAAACAAATCATTCGTCAATACTATAATTTAAAACGATATTCAAAAGGAAAACAAATCTGGGCTATGAGTAGTATTTACGGATACAGTAACATTACGTAAAAATATATTTGTACGTAGAAATATATTACAGCAATGTGCTTATACAAAGACAGCTTTCGGAATGTACAAATAAAACGGAGAGCCCTATGCAAAAGTTATTTAAAAAATGGCACTTATTTATACAAAATAACTGTCATTATTTAACTAACGTTTAAAATAACGTTTCGTAGGTAGACTTTATAAATAAAGAAAAGTGTTTATGAAGACATGCACTCGGGCGGGCGGGCGGGCAGATAGACAAGACTACAGTTCGATTGCTATGTTCTCGACCACCACTTAACTTGTTTTATGGTATAGTACTTAACACAGAACGTGTGTATTTGATATCGTCATCAATTCGTTGTAGTGTAATTCAACTTGTAAAAAAAAGCAAAATTGAAAGCATTAACAAGTGCACATGTGGCTCGTTTTCTTAAATGATCTATCACATGCAATTGAAGTAGCAAAAACTTGATTATTAGGAATGTAAAATTATCAACAGTTCAAACGAAAACGCAAAAACACCTTTACGCTCACATAAAAGTTTATGTATGATATAAAAGGTAAGCGCACATAAGTCTAGTCAATGTCTTGTTTGTAATGGGTCGTAATTGACGACCGAAATTCAAAGCCACGTATGCAACACACAATTGCGCGCTTACATTTTTGCAGGATAAAAACGTAATGCAAGGCAATTAAACAATAGGCGCAATACATCACTACATAAATAGCAGTAGGAATTAGTTGCACGATGTTCGTTCCCCCCCCCNCCCCCCCCCCCCCTCCCCGAAAAAAAAACAAAAAAAAACAAACGATGCTGATTAGCAACCAGCATAATGTTTACATTCAATTGTTAATTTTTAATTCGTATTAACATTGCAGAACCAACTGATTTGCATCGGTAATTTATCCTTTGCTGCGTGACACAAATTAAGTTTCAGTTTTCATTTTGATATCGTTTTAAAATTGTATTAGTTGTAACGATTGGTTTGTGTTTTGCATACAGTATTATCCGATCTTAAATCGAATAAACTGTAAATCATCTATTTATATTTGAATACAAACCAATCTATTTAATTAATACGAAAACCCGTTATGCTCGGTTTGTTCTTAGATAGTGACAATCCTGTCGTATATGATTGAGATTCGAATCAAGTCAGAGATAGCTTTAAATTTATAATTTCGTGAAAGTCTTTAAAAGCAAAAAAAATAAAAATAAATGAAGATGAGTGAAACACACATTGCCTTGCATGTATTGCATATATCTTTAATGAAATGATTGTATTACTACCATTAGTTCTTTATTGGATAATCTATGTTCAATTTTCGGTTTCTTATCTACGTTTTTCTCTCTCATTGTTAATGCTTATTGTTTAAATGTATTTCTAATATTCTGTAAGGTATACTTGTTGTTTTCACAGGGAACATTATACAATTTAGCCTGTTATATATCGAATTAACATCATGTAAGTGCATCGTCAACTGGTGTAATAAAACCCACTGCCGAGGGGTCTGCTTAACGACTTAAACACACAGTAAATAAATGGGTTCATTGACATTAAGTTTGGGCATTCTTTTTTCTTCTCATATGTATGTTTGAATACGCATGCGAGCTATTGTTGTGTCATATATTTGTGATTGTATTATTTAGGAAGTCTTACTTATTTTTTTTTTCTTTTTATAAAATCATTCAGATGAGGAAATGATGTGCAATTTCGTTCAAATAATAACACATAATTTATTATATATTGATCCAACGATATTTTCTGTGTATTGTGTTTTTGAAAAATATCAATTTCAATTAAGATAATATATAACGATGAAAATTGAAATTTGAAAAACTCGTTTAAATTAAAGGACATAGATATGTTCTGATATAAAATATTAACTTTAAATTGTGTTTGTAAAAAATATCAATGTATGGACACAATACTTTTGTCAGGAAAGAAATTCGCGTTAATATATTTTACTTTTACAGCTGAACAAGAACTATAAACATAAATGATAACATCTGGGATCATCGCCCTGCAAAGGTCAATGCGAATCATCGGAGATTTACAAGGTTTTGAGGGCTAGCCAAACCTCACTTACCCGAGGGTTAATCACGAACCAAACGCGCATATAAAACGATTTTAATCTAGTCTACTAGTGTCGTTAAGTATCGGAAATCTATAAAAAAAAAAAACGATTAGTTGATAGGTTATAAATTCAAGTTATTTTTATACAAGAAAAATGGTCCATCCGGTGATGTATGGTGTTAAAAAGATCGTGAATGCTTCATCCACATACAAACAATAGCTCTACTGCTTGCATTATCTGAAGATTAAAATATGAAAGCATTGACGTAAGACTAGCTATGAACGCGGGAGTTTGGTGGGTGTTAGGGTCTAAAAACATTATTGTTCTTTAATGCAAACATATATTCTGTAAACAGTACTTTAAAAACATTTTTTTATGATAATACCATAATGTTTTGACCATTAATGCCCCACTTCACAAATATGTGCAGACAATGTTAATCATTCATAGCATCTTTAAGGTACCGGTTAAAAAACTAGCATTTAAATCAGTTATACTTTATCGTATAATAAAACATTTTCTTGACATTATTGTCAAGTGTCTGTACATAACGGGCGTCACCTCAAAAATTGATGTGTTCTTTATGTGGAAATCCACTTCGTACCATGGAGCGTCGGTAGTATATATTTGAAGCATTGTTGAGCCTATACAATAAACAATAGTAAATGTGTTTGTCACAAAAAGTTACCTTTTGAATACACGTAATTAAAGTCCCTTACTAATATAATAATAGATCTAATGCCATCTAAAACAAGTTAGTTTAACAGTTTTCTGTGACCTGGGACTGATATATGGCCTAAAACAGGTTACTTATAGTTACTTCAAAACTGTTCAAAGAATGTTAATTATTTACTTGCAAATTATCGTTAACAATTTGAACAGACACAAACCTGTGAAATTGTCATTAAATATATTATAGACGTATCTATGTGTCGACTAAATAGTTATTCAAACACTATATTAGAGACTGTGTTAGATTATACGTATACGCGTATTTCGTGTTTGATTATGAAAAGAACGGCCATGATTCTTTATTGTGAATACATGGTTTATCATGGACGCTGAAACTGACGGTTTTGAAAACTCAACGTCGAATTACACTTGATAAAGATATGACAACACGGTAAGCGTCAGGACTGTATTGCCATAACCTTCAAAGATTACATCATCATTTTCGTAATACACCTTTGTTATGAACAAAAAACATCGAGTTGCACATCGGAACAACCCACGCGATCATATTGAAGCGATTTATATATATATATATAAAATCTCGCATACAGTATCCAGCGTTACTGCACATCAGATTACCATATTTTATCGCTTAACACGCAATGAATCAAATGTAAACGTACGCCATGCTTTAAAAATACATTTGATAAATTTTTCAGAATTATACCACACACATCATAAATGAAAACTATTTATTCAGGAATTTGGTTGTTAAAATCTTCGTGTTTAAAGGCCTTGCACGTACCCATATTGAAATTAAACAGCACGTTTTTATTAAGTCTTTATTAATTGCATTGGATAAGATGTTATCTGGAAACGATTGTTATTTCAATTGTATATAGAATTGGTATAGGAATAATGGCTGTCAACTGAAATATAAACACAACATATACTATTATTTATAAATGCAGATATGGTATGTGTCCTTTTATTACTATCGCAAGACCCCTTATCATTTGCACATCGTCTCGTAAGTTATGTATAAACGGACGTACCAGTATCCCTCAAATGCGTTGTTAAAATATGTTTAGCCCAACTCGATAAAACGACTTAACTTTAATGGTGAGCGTTTTATGTTATTGTTAAAAACTTGAACAAGGCCAAGTGCAAGGGGATATTTACATCAAGACATTTAAGGTGACCTACCGTGATACCCATGTAACAATGCAAACCTGTATTTAAGTATTTGTTACAAATTAAACGCTGAACATGACAAAATATTCCCCCGGTTTTGTTTACAGTCTGTCTCATTCATAATTGTTAAGAAACTAAACGAACCATTTAAAATGAACGCCTATATATCATTAGGACACATGTCGTTTTCTGTGGGCAACGCAATTACTGTGCGCATTACGACATCCCGTCTGCAAAGAAGATGCAATTAAGTAAATGTGTGCTTATATGTAGTCTACGTTGATAAAAAGGAGTACAGACACATTTGTATGTCATTTGAACTTCTTCCTAGAACATAAGTACCGGAAGGCCACCGAACAAGGTATCGACATAATATACCGAACCATTGATACATTAAATACCTTACCATTGACAAGGTATTTGTGTTTATTTTACTGTTCATTCTTGGCCGATTGTCATTTTTATAGATATTATTAAACGTAGGGCTTACTGTGCTTTTTACACATATGTTTCGTTTTTATATTAAATACGAATCATTATGAAAAAGTCGACTTGAAAAGGATGAATTTATTTAATGTAACATCTGTTTACCATCTTCACATTGAAGTTTCACATACTGCACGCTTATTGAGAAACTTCAGACGTATTAAGATGAAATCTTAAGTGAACACAATATTTACGAGAAAGATAGTATATTTTATTAAAATGCGCACTATTTATATGTATTTTTTTATTTCAGTCGCATTAAAAAAGTATACCACTAATGCTGTAAAACATTATATTTGCATAATTCGCGCATTAAACAAATGACACTCGTTGGTACATACGCTTGTTGGACCGTACTTTATTGTCGCAAAAAAAAATCCTCATATAAGTTAAATTGTATGGTCAGTGAATGATGTTAACAGGATATCACGTATTACATCATAACACTTCAATTATATGGACACTTGGAGAACATTTAGGATTGCAGTTTTTGCATACATCATTCAAATATCACTTTAAAAGCCATGATGTACAGGTGGTTTATGTATGTTTGCAAGGTGTACAATGATTTCACGTGAAGTAGGCATACATCATGTACAGCTGGTTGATGTATGTTTGCAAGGTGTACAATGATTTCACGTGTAGTAGGCATGTCTTCCCATCTAGGGTAATCTGTAAAACTATCCTAGTTTAGCCACTAAAAGCCTGCGATATATTTAAAAAAAATATATTCTATATTTATGCTATATTTATATACATTTCACTGCATATAAAACACACGACGCTGAATCCTCACTTGTTTTATAATATATTGACAAGTTAAATTATTTTAATATTAAATCAGAGAAATATATTTACCTATGATGAAACCCTTCGTTGTCTCATGTCTAAGGCGTGGTTTATATCAACACTGAATTTTTATAATCGTATGAATTATTAAAGAGCTATGAAGACTTGATTATTGATTGATCTTAACAATGTGTATTATATATACACTATGTTTATGTGTGTATTACATTTGAGTTCTTATTAGGACTCGCGCATTTGTTTGGTTAAAATTTGATGAATAGATTCAACTTTCTTGACATTTTATGAGAAGCCAACTGTATAAGTTATGTTTTCATTTATAGTTTCCCAAACAAATGAGAATACGCTTCCCATAAATCGAATTATTTTGATTTTGAAATGATTACAGACAACAACTTACTTGTCATATAAAATCTACGTTGGTTTATTTACGATATCTTTGCTTTTTACACATATATTTAAATGTCATTCAATAACTGATAAAATGTTATCGTTGATATTTGCCAGAGATGCTGCACACATATTAGTATTATGTGTTTAATATGCTTCATGAAGTGAAGTATTATAGCGTTTTTTGGTCGTAAAGCCACAAAGGCAAATGTCTCGGCGAGTTCGACCTTAACAATTATGGCATGTATGAATTAAACCAAATAATAAGTCAATACTATAATTAACAAATAATAAAGGCAAAACGTCTCGACCTATGAGTAGTTATACACGGGTACAGTAAAATTGAGAAACATATCTTTGTAAGTAAAACAATAGTACAGCAATGTGACTATACACAGACGGCTTTCGACATGGACAAATAAATTGGAGAGCACTATGTAAACGTTTTTTAAATAATGACATTTATTTTTTATAATCGTTATCAATTTGTTAAAGTGTAATTCAGCACTTAAAAAACAGCAACATGGAAGGCATTAACAAGTGTACATTTGTGTTTTATTTTTAATTGATCTATCACATGCACTTGAAAAGTAGCAAATACTTGAAAAATAGGAATGTAAAATTGAAACGAAAACGCGAAAAACACCTTTCCGCTCACAAAACAGTTTAAATGGGATATACAATTTAAACGCACTTAACTATATACAAGGTCTTGTTTGTATTGTGTCATAATTGACGACCGAAATTCGAAACAAGAACGGAAACACACAATTGCGCGCTAACATTTTTTACAGGTTAACTAAAGGTAATGCATCACAATTAAACAATACAACGCAATACATCACTACATAAATAGCAGAAGGAATTACTAGCACCATGTTCGTTATCCCCCCCCCTCCACCAAAACAAACGATGATGATTCGAAACCATCAAATCCCTAAGCAATGTTTACATACAATTGCTATGTTTTAATACGTATAAACATTGCAGAACAAACTGATTTGCGTCGGTAATTTATCATTTACTGCTTGACACAAATAATTTATCAGTTTTCATTTTAATATCGTTTAAAAGTGTATTAGTTGTTAACCATGGTTTTTGTTTAGCATACAGTATTCTCCGATCTTAAATCGAAGGAATTGTAAAACATCTTTTTATATTTAAATACAAATCAATATGTTTAATCAATACGCAAAACCGCTTCACAAAAAAAACACAAAAGACGTTATTAATTATATCGGTACTGACAGGGAAGTCGTTGTTTTGCTAGGTTTGTTTCTAGATAGTGACAATCCTGCCGTATATGATTCACACACATGGAGATAACTTTAAATTGTGAAATTGTTACATTTAGACATGTTGCTTAATTGTCTATGTTAAGTACCGGACATCATAGATGTGAACTCGTTTACATTGTACAACGAATGGTTTACTTTATTTAAAATAATTCTTTAATCTCGCTATCGCGTAAATACACATAAAACGTGATATTCTGATTCGATCATGATAGTGCTAAACTGTTTGGATTTCGTGTTGATTCTAGCAATGTTATTATATCTTCCAGTTCAAATTTTTAATAAGTAAACACATAATTTGAAAATCAATTTCGTACTATGGAGCATAGTATATATTTGAGATATGGCCTATAACATGTTACTTAAAGCGATTTCAAAACAGTACAAATAATGTAAATTGTGCATCTTTATACTAAATATGTAAGCACACACTATATTAGCGACTGTGTTATAACGTATATAAGTATTTCGTGTTTGAAAATGGTTAGGAACGACAAGGATTCTTAATGGTCAATTAATATGGACGCTGATACTGAAGGTTTTAAAAAATCAACGACGAATTACACTTGAGAAAGATATGAAAACACAGTAAGAGTCAGGACTGTATTGCCGTCACCATCAAAAATATAATCATATTATTTATGTTCGTAATACACCTTTGCTATGACCGAAACAATATCGAGTTCCACATCAAAACAACCCACTATATAGAATAGATATATGAATAATGGTTATCAACTTTAATATAGACATAAAATATAATATTATGTATAAATGCAGATGTGGTATGTGTCCTTTTATTGCCATTGCAAGGCCACTAATCATTTTTAAATAATAACCGTACGTTCCGGTATCTCTCAAATGCCATGTTACAATATAAATATATCATCATATATCGTTAGCAAAAAAATATATATATATATATCGTTAGCAGCTCAAATCGATGAAACGACTAAACTGTAGTGGTGAGCGTTTAATGTTATTGTTAACAACTTGTACGAGGCCAAGTGCTAGGGGATATTTACATCCAGACATTTCGGGTGACCAACCATGATAACCTTGTAACAATGCGCACCTGTTACTTATTATTTGTGACAAATTAAACGCTCAACAAGAAAGAACATTTCCCCGGTTGTGTTAACAGTCTGTCTCATTCATAATTGTTAAGAAACTTATAAAACCTCTTAAATGTACGTATATATAAGAGCACATGTCGTTTACTGTGCGCAACGCAATTACTGTGCTCATTACGAAATTCCGTCTGCAAAGAAGATGTCATCAAGTAAGTGTGTGTGTTTATATGTAGTCTACATTGACAAAAAGGAGGAGCACATACACATTTTTATGTCATTTAAATTACTTCCTAGAACATGAGTAATGGAAGGCCACCGAACCATGTATGAACATTAAATACCGAACCATTGAAAAGGCGTATTTTTAAATCACTGTTCATTCTTGTCTTTTAATATTGTTCAACGTTAGAAAAATTAATATAAGGTTTACTGTGCGATTTTCACGGTTGTGTCGTTTTATGGTAAATAGGAATCATTTGGAAAATGTCGACTTGAAAAGGATGAATTTATTTAATGTGAGATCGCATTACCATCTTCACATTAAAGTATCACATATTGCACGCTTATGAACAAAATTCAGACATAATAGGATGTAATCTAAAGTTAACAAAATATTTACGAGAAAGATAATATATTTAATTATTATATATTCAATAAATTCATCCAATGGGCATTCTTCATATGTACCACGTGACCGTCCAATATATTCCGGTATTAGAACCAAAAAGTCTGTATTTTTTCCGTATTGGACAGTCTTTTCCAACAGGTTGTTACTTTTTAACTTTGAAAACAATTGACCAAAAGTTTCTCTTTACAAGGAACGAACGAAATGCAGTTCGTTTTTTGGAAGAACTCTAGTTAATGCGTGAATCAAACGCTTCTTCTGGATGGTGAAGTTGAAAATGAGGCTCAAAAAGACATCAAGCGCTTATTTAATTGAACCTTTGTTCTACCATTAAATTTCACACTTGCGCTAGATTTTAAGGAGTATTTTTACAAATAAGTTGACCTGGATTTACAAATTCATACATTTTGACTACGTTTCTTCAACGTCTCTTTGTCTTTACAAATTCATTAAGCCTCTAGCATTTTGTGAATTTCCAATATAAAATAGAACAGCAGTTTTCCGAAATCTTTTAAGATCGGAAAGAAAGGTTTCAATATTATGAACAAAGTTCTTGTAGAGACGCACATTCAGACCGAGATTCTTTTCAATCGATGTGGCCCGATCAAAACACGAGAAGGACACCTTCTGAACAGACAGGTCAAGAGTGATTATTTTAAAACAATAAAAAAGTTCGAATAACATGGTTCACAATGAACAGAAATAAATAAGTACAAAGTATGATTTATCATCGGTTCTCTGCTCTATTTAACCTTTAATGTAATATTATAATTATAATCAATATATGAATTATTGTATTGTGAACTTGTTTATGATTAATACGTTATGAAAAACTGTGTATGTGGCAATAATGCACTCTTAGGCGATAAAGACAGAACAACCGGTCGCCGCTAACACGAAACCGTTCTATATATGCGTTAAAAGTCATCGAATAGACCAAACACGTCACGTCTATGCGGCGATACGCTGTGGGAATAACCCACAATTCACGTTGTGACGTTGGGCGCCCGTTGCTCGTGATTCCGAAATTCTTAAAAACATTTATCGTTTATATTGGACAGTTGCATTACAAATATAACATGGTTGTGTTTTAATATGCTTAAAGGAGTGGATTTACATAGGTTTATAAGGTCGAAATTCAATATAGTCAATTGTCTTGGCGATTGTTATAAAAGGTTTAGATTTTGACCTGAAGAATTATGGCATGTTTGAATTAAACCACCTCATAAGTAAGGAATATGAAATCTTCAACACATAAATTCTTAAACGCATGTATCGTTGATATTTGCCAGAGTGGTTTACAAATATAAGTCCGTTGTGTTTAATATGCTTTATGAAGTGAAGTTATATAGCTTTTTTAGGTCGTAATTCCACAAAGGCAAATGTCTCGGCGATTTTGACATGAAGAAGTATGGCATGTATAAATTAAACCAAAATCATAAGTCAATACTAATTTAAAACGATATTCAAAAGAAAACAATCTCGTCATTTGAGAAGTTATTTACGGGAACAGTACAATTGAGAAACCTATATGTTTACGTAAAAACATATAACAGCAATGTGCTTATACGAAGACGGCTTTCGACATGTACAAATAAAATGGAGAGCACTATGTAAACGTTATTTAAATAAGGATATTTATTTTTTTATAATCGTCATCATATGTTGTTGTGTTATTCAACACGTAAAAAACAGCAACATTGAAGGCATTAACAAGTGCACATTTGTGTTTTATTCTTAATTGATCTATTACATGCACTTGAAAAGTAGTAAATACTTGAAAGGTAGTTATGTAAAAATATCAACAGTTCAAACGAAAACGCAAAAAAACACCTTTACGCTCACATAAAAGTTAACATAGGATATACAATTCAAGCGCATTGTCTCTATTCAAGGTCTTGCTTGAATTCTGTCGTAATAGACAACCGGAATTCGAAATAACGAACAAACACAATTGCGCGCTCACATGGTTTGCAGGTAAGTAAAAGTAGTGCAACACAATTAAACAAAAGAGCGTAATCACTACATAAATGGCAGTTTGAATTAGTTGCACCATGTTCGTTATTCCCCCCTCCAACAAACGATGATGATTAGCCACCAACAGATCCGTAATAAATGTTGACATTAAATAGTAATACGTATTAACATTGCAGAACAAACTGATTTGCATCGGTAATTAATCATTTGCTGCGTGAAACAAATTACGTATCGGTTTTCATTTTAATATCGTTTTAAAAGTTTATAAGTTGTAACTAATGGTTTTCGTTTTACATCAGTATGCTACGATCTTAAACTGAAGGAACTGTTTAACATCTTTTTTATATTTAAATACAAACCAAAATCTTAAATCAATACGCAAAACCGCTGGAAAAAAAATAACACAAACGACGCTATTAATTATATTGGTACTGACAGGAAATTCGTTGTTTTGCTAGGTTTGTTTCTAGGTAGCGACACTTCTGCCGTATATGATTGACACACATGGAGATAACTTTAAATTGTGTTATTTATTAAATTGCATGATGGTCTTTTAGTAAACAAAATAATGAAGACGAGTGAGAAACATATTCCATTGTATATATTGCATAATTATATCTTTAATGAGATGATTGTATAACTACTATTTGTGCCTATATTGGAGAATGTTTATTTAATTTCTACTATCATTAACATGTATATATTTATATATCTGTTTATATGGCAATATGTTTGGCTATCGGTGATGTGGTTTTAATCGACATTATTATTTTGTTATCGTATGTTTCAATGTTATATTGACTGAAATATTTATTGATAGCTAGTACGTACTTCATTTAGGTCGATATTAAAATTAGTTTTATGATTTGGAAATTCGATAAAGGGCAATAAGTACTTTGACATGTTTATGAGGAAGAGCTTAATAATGATATGATAATAGATTCTTTTTCATATAATTGATTTTACAAATTCGTATCATCCTTATTATTTATCTGCGTTAAAAAATTATAAATAGAGGGACAAAGTTTATTGGCAGAATCAGCAAATACATGCCTTTTGTCACAGAATAATCAAATACATATAAAAATGATCATACAAATGAAATACTAAACAGAATGCATTCGACATGAAAAATTAATTAAATAAAAACGTACATAAATAATTAGTTTATATCGTAAGTGGTATCAAGAAGCAACACAATATGTAACTAGCAAGGTAATAATTACGCTTTAACATAATCTATGTAAATAAATTTAGACATGTTGCTTAATTGTCTAGGTTCAGTACCGGATATCGTAGATGTGAACTCGTTGCCATTGTACAACGATTGGTTTACTTTATTCCAAATAATTCTTAAATCTCGCTATCGTGCGTGAAAAAACATCAAAAGTGATATTCTGATTCGATCATGATAGTGCTAAACTGTTTGTATTTCGTGTTGATTCTATCAAGGTTATTATAACTCCCAGTTCAATTTTTTTTATGTGAAAATCAATTCGTACCATGGAGCGTCGGTAGTATATATTTGAAGACGTTTTGAACCTAAACAATATAAAATGTTTTTGTCAGAAAAAAATATTAAAGCCCTTTATACAAAATACCATCTTAAACAAGCACATTGCATTATTTAATGTGACCTGGGATTGATATATGGCATAAAACATGTTACTTATAGTGACTTCAAAACAGTACAAATAAGGTAAATTATGCATATTTATACTAAATATGTAAGCACAAACTATATTAGGGACTGTGTAAGTTAATACGTATATACGTATTTCGTGTTTGATTATGAATAGGAACGGCAATGATTCTGTATTGTGAATTAATATGGGCGCTGATACTGAAGGTTTTGAACCATCAACGACGAATTGCATTTGATCAACATATGACAACACGGTAAGAGTCAGGACTGTATTGCCGTCATCATCAAATATAAATTCATATAAATAATGTTCGTAATACACCTTTGTTATGACCACAAAACATCGATTTGCACATCGAAATAACCAACTCGATAATACTGAAGCAGTTTTAGATTTTTTTTAAATCTCGCATAACGTAACTAGCGCTTAAAACTGTGCATTATATTACCATATTTTATCACTTAAGACGCAATGAATCAAATGTAAAAGTACGCCATGCTTGATAAAAACATTTTATAAAATTTGTCGTTTAATACCACCCACATAACAATAAATTAAATTTCGCCCCATTGGTGCACAAAGGTACCATGTGGCATTCAATTGTTATGTCACATGGTAACTTTTTGCACGGAGGGGGCTATATATGACAACTATTTTTTCAGAAATGTGGTTATTTAGATATTCTTACTGCAACCTTGCACTACCCATATTGAAAGTAAAGAGCATGTTTTTTTTATATAGTCTTTATTTATTGCATTGGATAAGATGTCATTTAGAAACGATTTTTTTCACTATATAAAATAGATATAGGAATAATGGTTATCAATTGCAATATAGACATAAAATATTATATTATGTATAAATGCAGATGTGGTATGAGTCCTTTTATTACCATCGCAAGGCCACTTATCATTTAAAAAAAAAAATCGTTAGAAATCTGTATATATATATATCTATCGTTAGCAGCTCAAATGGAAGAAACAACTAAACTTTGGTGGTGAGCGTTCAATGTTATTGTTAAAAACTTGTACGAGGCCAAGTGCTAGGGGATATTTACATCCAGACATTACGGATGACCTACCATGATACCCTTGTAACAATGCGCACCTGTATTTTATTATTTGTGACAAATTAAACGCTCAACAAGACAGAACATTCCCCCGGTTGTGTTAACAGTCTGTCTCATTTATAATTGTTAAGAAACGAAACTAAACGAACCATTTAAAATGAACGCTTATATATCATTAGGACACATGTCGTTTATTGTGCGCAACGCAATTACTGTGCGCATTACGAAATTCCGTCTGCAAAGAAGATGCAATTAAGTAAATTTGTGCTTAAATGTAGTCTACGTTGATACAAAGGAGTACAGACACATTTGTATGTCATTGAACTTCTTCCTAGAACATAAGTACTGGAAGGCCACCGAACAAGGTATCGACATAATATACCGTACCATTGACACATTAAATACCTTACCATTGACAATGTATTTGTGTTTATTTTACTGTTCATTCTTGGCCGATTGTCATTTTTATAGATATTATTAAACGTTGGGCTTACTGTGTTTTTAACACGGTTGTTTCGTTTTATGGTAAATACGAATCATTATGAAAAAGTCGACTTGAAAGGGATGAATTTATTTAATGTAAGATCTGTTTACCATCTTCACATAAAAGTTTCACATATTGCACGCTTATTGAGAAACTTCAGACGTATTAAGATGTAATCTTAAGTTAACACAATATTTACGAGAAAGATAGTATATTTTATTAAAATGCGCACTATTTATATGTATGCCACTAATGCAGTAAAACAATATATTTGCATAATTCGTGCATTAAACAAATAGCATTGGTCGGTACATAACTTTGTTGGACCGTACTTTATTGTCGCAAAAGAAAATCCTCATATAAATTAAAAATTGTATGGTCTGCGAATGATGTTAACAAGATATCACGTATTACATCAAAACACTTCAATTATACGGACACTCGGAGGACATTAAGGATTGCAGTTTTACTTTAAAAGCCTTCATGTATAGCTGGTTAATGTATTTGTTTAATATGATTCATGAAGTGAAGTATTATAGCGTTTTTGGTCGTAATGCCACGAAGGCAAATGTCTCGGCGATTTTGACCTTAAAAATTATGGCATATATGAATTAAACCAAATAATAAGTCAAGACTATACCTAAAAACGATATTCAAAAGGCAAAACATCTCGGCCTATGAGTAGTTATTTACGGATACAGTACAATTGAGAAACATACCTTTGTAAGTAAAACAATAGTACAGCAATGTGACTATACAACGACGGCTTTCAACATGTACACATAAAACGGAGAGCACTATGTAAACGTTATTTAAATAATGACATTTATTTTTTATAATCGATTATCAATTTATTAAAATGTAATTCAGCACTTAAAAAACAGCAACATTGAAGGCATTAACAAGTGCACATTTGTGTTTTATTCTTAATTGATATATCACATGCACTTGACAAGTAGCAAATACTTGAAAAATAGGAATGTAAAATTGAAACGAAAACGCAAAAAACACCTTTCCGCTCACAATAAAAGTTTAAATGCGATATACAATTTAAGCGCACTTAACTATATTCAAGGTCTTGCTTGTATTGTGTCGTGATTGACGACCGAAATTCGGAACAACAACGAAAACACACAATTGCGCGCTAACATTTTTGCAGGTTAACTAAAGGTAATGCATCACAATTGAACAAAACAACGCGATACATCACTACATAAATAGCAGTAGGAATTACTTGCACCATGTTCGTTATCCCCCCTCCACCAAAACAAACGATGATGATTCGAAACCAACAAATCCCTAAGCAATATTTACATTCAATTGCTATGTTTTTATACGTGTAAACATTGCAGAACAAACTGATTTGTGTCGGTAATTTATCATTTACTGCTTGACACAAACTACGTATCACTTTCCATTTTAATATCGTTTAAAAGTTTATTAGTTGTTTTGCATACAGTATTCTCCGATCTTAAATCGAAGGAATTGTAAAACATCTATTAATATTTAAATATAAATCAACATGTTTAATCAATACGCAAAAGCGCTTCACAAAATAACACAAAAGACGTTATTAAGTATATTGGTACTGACAGGGAAGTCGTTGTTTAGCTGGGTTTGTTTCTAGATAGTGACAATCCTGCCGTATATGACTGACACACATGGAGATAACTTTAAATTGTGTAATTTGGTGATAGTCTTTTATAAGCAAAATAATGAAGACGAGTTAGAAACATATTGCATTGTATTTATTGCATATATCTTTAATGAGATGATTGTATAACTACTATGTGTACCTATATTGGAGAATGTTTGCTTAATTTCTACTATCATTTACCTGTATATATTTATATATTTGTTTATATGGCAATATGTTTGGCTATCGGTTATGTGGTTTTAATCGACATTATTATTTTATTGTCGTATGTACCAATGTTATATATACTGACATATTTATTGATATCTTGTACGAACTTCATTTAGGTAAATATTAAAATCTTGTTATGATTTGAAAGTTTGATAAAGTGCATTAAGTGCAATGTTATGAGAATAGATACTATTGCATATAATTAATTTTACAAATTCGTATTATCCGCATTATTTCATCTGCGTTAAACATTTATAAATAGAAGGACACAAGATATGTAGTTTCAGTTTATTGGCAGAATCCGCAAGTACATGCCTTTTGTCACATAATAATCAAATACATATAAAGATGATCATACAAATGAAATACTTAACAAAATGCATTCGACATGAAAAAGTAATTAATGAATACGTACATAAATAATTGGTTTACATCGTAAGTGTTATCTAGAAGCAACACAATATGTTACTAGCGAGGTAATAATTACGCTTTAACATTACCTATGTAAATACATTTAGACATGTTGCTTAATTGTCTATGTTAAGTACCGGACATCATAGATGTGAACTCGTTTACATTGTACAACGAATGGTTTACTTTATTCTAAATAATTCTTAAATCTCGCTATCGCGTAAATTAACATAAACAGTGATATTCGGATTCGATCATGATAGTGCTAAACTGTTTGGATTTCGTGTTGATTCTAGCAATGTTATTATATCTTCCAGCTCAAATTTTAAATAAGTAAACACTTTATGTGAAAATCAACTCGCACCATGGAGCATAGAATATATTTGAAAGAAGCTTTAAACCTAAACAATATTAAATGTGTTTGTCACAAAAAATATTAAAGCGCTTTATATATAATGCCTTCTAAAAGAAGCACATTGAATTATTTTATGTGACCTGGGACTGAGATATGGCATATAACATGTTACTTAAAGCGACTTCAAAACAGTACAGATAATGTAAAAATTGCATCTTTATACTAAATATGTAAGCACACACTATATTAGCGACTGTGTAAGTTATTACGTATATAAGTATTTCGTGTTTGATTATGAATAGGAACGGAAATGATTCTTAATGGTCAATTAATATGGACGCTGATACTGAAGGTTTTAAAAAATCAACGACGAATTACACTTGAAAAAGATATAGAAACACAGTAAGAGTCAGGACTGTATTGCCGTCACCATCAAAAATATAATCATATTATTTATGTTCGTAATACACATTTGCTATGACCGAAACAATATCGAGTTCCACATCAAAACAACCCACGCGATCATATTAAGCAATTTTAGTGGGTTTTTTTAAATCTCGAATAACGTAACTATCGTTACTGTGCATTAGATTACCATATTTTATCACTAAAGACCCAATGAATCAAATGTAAAAGTACGCCATGCTTTTTAAATACATTTTATAAAATTTGCAGTTTGATACCACCCACATAACAATAAATTAAATTTCGCCCCGTTGGTGCACAAAGGTACCATGTAGATATTCAATTTCAATGTCACATGGTAACTTTTTGAACGGAGGTGGCTATATATAAGAACTATTTATTCAGGAATTTGGTTTTTTAGATATTCGTGCTGAAACCTTGCACTACCCATATTGAAAGTAAAGAGCACATTTTTATATAGTCTTTATTTATTGCATTGGGTTAGATGTTATTTAGAAACGAATTGTTTTTTTTCACTATATAGAATAGATATAGGAATAATGGTTATCAACTGCAATATAGACATAAAATACAACAGTATGTATAAATGCGGACGTTGTATGTGCCCTTTTATTGTCGTCGCATGACCACTAATGATTTTCAAATAATATCGTTAGTTATCTGTAAACGTCCGTACTGGTATCTCTCGAATGCGTTGTTACAATATATCATATCGTTAGCAAAAATAAAATAAAATATATATATATATCGTTAGCAGCTCAAATCGATGAAACGACTAACTGTAGTGGTGAGCGTTTAATGGTTTAATGTTATTGTTAACAACTTGTACAAGGCCAAGTGCTAGGGGATATTTACATCCAGACATTTCGGGTGACCTACCATGATACTCGTGTAACAATGCGCACCTGTATTTTATTATTTGTGACAAATTAAACGCTCAACAAGACAGAACATTCCCCTGGTTGTGTTAACAGTCTGTCTCATTCATAATTGTTAAGAAACTAATACACCATCTAAAATGTACGTATATATATATATATATCATAAGGGCACATGCCGTTCATTGTGCGCATTACGAAATTCCGTCTGCAAAGAAGATGCAATCGAGTAAATGTGTGTTTATATAATTATAGTCTACGTTGATGAAAAGGAGCACAGACAAGTTGTTATGTCATTTGAACTCCTTTCTAAAACATAAGTACTGGAAGGCCCCTGAACAAGGTATGAACATAAAACACCAGACCATTGACAAGATGTACGTGTTTATTCACTGTTCATTCTCGATCAATAGTCATTTGTATTAACATTGGTAAACTTTGGAAAAACTAATATAATGTTCACTGTGCGTTTTTCACGGTTGTGTCGTTTTATGTTAAATACGAATCATTAAGAAAATGTCGACTTGAAAGGGATGAGCTTACAATCTTCACATTAAAGTATCACATATTGTACGCTTATGAAGAAACTAAAGACTTATTTAAATGTTATCTTAAGTAACAAAATATTTACGAGAAAGATAATATGTTTTTTTTTAAATGCACACTGTTTATATGTATTTTTTCATTGAAGCTGAATTCATAAAATATGCAACGATTGCAGTCAAACATTATATTTGCATCATTCGTGCATTAAACAAATAATATTTGTCTGTACATAACTATTTTGGACCGTCCTCTATTGTCGCAAAGTAAAATCCTCAGATTACATGTAGTTAAAGAAAGTCTATGTGCTTTGATTGATGTGAACAGGATATGATGAATCATTTACTTAATCTGATAAGCCCTTTAACGGGAGCTTGTGTTAGTCTATTTCGTTTATTTCGTCATCTCTTTGCCAGTTAGCGTTACTTTTACAATGTACTGTTCGTCATTTTACGATGTCATATTTCCTGACTTATTTATGAGCATTTCAGAAAGCAAGCTCACACAAGTTATGTCATTTGGGATCCTTCTTGGACCATAACTGCATAAGTCCACCGAACAAGAGATGTCATAACAGCACTGTAATATCGACAATTTGGTTTTGTTTATAGACTGTTTACTGTTGGATAATTGTGCTGTTTGATTAACATTGCTAACGCAGGAATGCAATAGTTTCATTTTTAAAGTTTGTATGTACGATTGAAGATATGTCGCCTAATATGGTAAAAGTGAATGCATTCATAACTTACCAAAATGGAACAAATTAAATATATTTGATGTTTGTTAAATAAACGTCGTCACATTAAAGTATCACATATATCTAGCGTACGTAATATTAGCGAAATAGATAATAAATTATAAAAATGCACATTTCTATGAGTTATCAGGAAATAGTTAAAACAATAGCAGGTTGAATTCAATTAATATAATTTTTACTTGTCGATTCGTCGCTATAATTAAATAACAACAGTGCCCGCTGCGCGCTCATCGCGCTACATATTTTACGCATATTAATTGGGAACGCCTAAGTCACGATTGAACGTTAAATAGAGAAATAAAGACGCCGAATAGACTTGACGGGGTTTGTTTATGCGCTAAATGTCACCGCAAGGAAAGGAACCCGAAAACAATCGCACTTCCTTTCCATAGACGATAAAAAATTCACACGTTCTCTGTTACTATACCACCGTACAAGTCAAGGGTTTTCCAGAACATAGAAATCGAACTGACATTTTGTTTATCTGTCCGCCCGTCCGTTTGTTTGTCTTTAGAAACACTTTCTTTTATTTACAAGTCACCATAAGAAAATAAAATCTCATAGAAGCAATGTGTCTTTTCCAACAGGTTGTTTTTTAAGAAACAACTTTGAAAATAATTGACCAAAAGTTTCTCTTAAGAAGGAACGAATAAAATGCAGTTCTTTTTTTTTGGAAGAACTCTAGTTAATGCGTAACCCAAACGCTTCTTCTGAAGTTGAAAATGAGGCTCCCAAAGACATCAAGCGCTTATTTAATTGAACCTTTGTCCTACCATTAATTTCACACTTGCGCTAGATTTTAAGGATCATTTTTACAAATAAGTTGATCTGGATTTACAAATTTATACATCTTGACTACGTTTCTTCAACGTCTCTTTGTCTTTACAAATTCATTTAGCCTCTAGCATTTCGTGCATTTCCACTATAAAATAGAACAGCAGTTTTCCGATATTTATTAGGATCGGAAAGAAAGGTTTCAATATTATGAACAAGGTTCTTGTAGAGACGCACCTTCAGACCGAGATTCTTTTCACTCGATTGAGATGTGGCCCGATCAAAACACGAAAAGGACACCTTCTGAACAGACCGGTCAAGAGCAATTATTATTTAAAAAACATAGTTGGAATATTTTGGTTCACAATGTTAATAAATAAATAATTTCAAAGTATCAATTATCATAAGTTCTGCAATCGCAGATCTTCATAACCTTTAATATCATATTATAAGTATAATCAATAATCAATATCTGAATTATTATATTTTCATTTTTTATGATAATTACTTTATGCAAAACTATGTATGCGGCAATAATGCACTCATACTCGACGCTTACACGTAACCGTCCTATCTATGCTTTGATTATCACGTACTAGACAAAACATGTCACGTCTATGCGGCGATACGTCTGTAAGCATAACCCACAGTTCACGTTGTGACGTTAGGCGCACGGTACACCTGCGTATTTACTTCCGAAAAAAAAATCCGAATGCTTATGTTTATGATTTTTTTTTAACATATTTATTGTTCATATTTGATAGTTGGATTACAAAAAACTCGTTTGTGTTTAATATGCTTTATGGAGTGGATTTATATCGGTTTTAAAGGTCGGAATGCCACAAAGTCAATTTTCTCGGCGATTGTAATAAAATGGCTCGATTTCGACCTGAAGAATTAAGGCATGCATGAATTAAACCACCTCATAAGTCAAGACTATAATTGCTTTTATAAACACTTGAATTTTTATTCACATTTACCGTTGATATTTGCCAGAGATGCTTTACAAATATAAGTATTTTGCGTTCAATATGCTTTATGGAGTGAAGTTATATATCGGTTCAAGGTCGTAATGCCACAAAAGCAAATGTCTCGGTGATTTTGACCTGAACATTTATGGCATGTATGAAATAAACCAACTCGTAAGTAAAAACTATAATTTAAAACGATATTTGAAAGCAAACAATATTGACCCTTCAGTTAGTTTTTACGGGAACAGTAAAATTGAGAAACATATATTTTTTACGTAAAAAATATTACAGCCATGTGCTTATACATGCTTTTGGCATGTTNAAAAAAAAAAAACAACAACAACGGAAAGCCTTATGCAAACGTTATTTCAATAATGCCATTTATTTTTGTATGATCGTCATCAACTCGTTGCAATGTAATTTAACTTGTCAAAAAAGCAACATTAAAGGCATTAACAAGTGCAAATTTGTCGTGTTTTTTTTAATGATCTATCACATGTATTTGAAAAGTAGAAAAAAAAAGGAATGTTAAATTATTAAAAGTTCAAACAAAAACGCAAAAAAACACCTTTACGCTCACATAACAGTTAACATAGGATATACCATTCAAACGCATTATCTGTATTCAAGGTCTCGCTTGTATTCGGTCTTAATAGACAACCGGAATTCGGAACAACAACGACAAAACACAATTAAGCGCTTACATTGTATGCAGGTTAACTACTAGTAGGGCAACACATAAATAACAGAACAAAAGAGGTGCGAAATGTTCGTCATTTTTATCCCCACAAAACACACGATGATGATTAACAACCAACAGATCCGTAAATAATGTTGACATTAAATTTTAATACCAATTAACATCGCAGAACAAACTGATTTGAATCGGTTATCTATCATTTGCTGCATAACATTTAAAACGTATCAGTTTTCATTTTTATAGCGTTTTCAAACCGTATTAGTTGTAAAAAAATGGTTTTCGTTTTTCATACAGCATTATCCGATTTGAAAGAGAAGAAACTGACATAATCCATAATAAAATAAAACCAGCATGTTTCATCAAATACGCAAACCGCTACAAAAATAATATAAAACACGTTATGAATTATATTTATACTGACAGGGAAGGCGTTGTTTTGCTGGGTTTGTTTCTAGATAGTGACAATCCGGTCGTATATGATTGGCATTTGAAAACATGTTGAGATAAGTTAAAAATTGTGTACTTTCGTGAAAGTCTTTCAGAAAGAAAGAAAAAAAAAAATAATGAAGACGAGTGAGAAACATTTTGCATTGCATGTATTGCATATATCTATAATTAAATGATTTTAAAATTATCATTTGTGCCTGTATTGGAGTATGCATGTTCAATGTTTTCTGTGACTTAAGTGTAGTTAATATATTTTCCAATCAAGATTTATTTGTAAAAAGCTATATATTAAAAAATACCAATGCAATAAGACTTGAACAATAAATGATGTTGCCACCAACAGTAAACTTCATGTGATATATGTGATGTATGTGATATATGTGGTGTTGACTGCACACGTGTTTACTTATATGTTTGATGACCAAATAGTTGTTTGAATATTAAATCAGGGATCTGTTTATAGGACATGGTTTTAATCGGCATTATTATTTTATTATCGTATGAATCAATGTAATACAGACTGAAATATTTATTGGTATCTAGTACGTTCTAAATTTAGTTCGATTATAAATTCTTTCGTAATTCGTTGATTATGAATAGGAACGACAATGATTATTTATTATGAAAACACGTTAGGAGGTAAAGACTGTATTGCCATCACTATCAAATATAAAATCATGGTAATTAATTTCGTAATACACCTTTCCTATGACAGAAAAACACCGAGTTGCACATCGAAACAACCCACGCGATCATATTTAAGCAATTTTAGATTTTTTAAATCTCGCATCACGTAACTAGAGTTACTGTGCATCAGATTACCATATTTTGTCACTTAAGACGCAATGAATCAAATGTTAAAGTACGCCATGCTTTATAAATACATTTTATAAAATTTGCCGTTTGATACCACCCATATTACAATAAACTAAAGTTCGCCACATTGGTGCAAAAAGGTATCATGTGGCATTCATTGTTAATGTCACATGGTAATTTTTTGCACGGAGGTGGGTTTATATAAAAAAAAACTGTTTATTCAGGAATTTGGTTATTTAGATCTTCGTGCTGAAACCTTGCACGTACCCATATTGAATAAAAGAGCACGTTTTTTTTATATAGTCTTTATTTCTTCATTTCATAATGTCGAGTAGATGTTATATAGGATAAGTATTGTGATAATGGTTGTCAACTGCAATATAGACATAAAATATAATAGTATGTATACATTCTAATATGGTATGTGTCCTTTAATTACCGTTGCAAGGCCACTATTCATTTTCACATCATATCGTTAGTTATCTGTAAACGGACGTTCCGGTATCTCTCAAATGCTGTGTAACAATATATCATATCTTAAGCAGATCAACTCGATGAAACGACTAAACTGGTGTGATGAGCATTCTATGTTATTGTTAACAACTTGTATCAAGCCATTGCCTAGGGGATATCTACTTGCAGCCCTTTCAGGTGACCTACCATGATACCCGTGTAACAATGTGCACCTGTATTTTATTATTTGTGACAAATTAAACGCTCAACCAGACAAAACATTCCCCCGGTCGTGTTTACAGTCTGTCTCGTTCATAATTGTTAAGAAACTAATTCACCATCTAAAATGTACGTATATATATCATTAGGGCACATGCCGTGTATTGTGTGCATTACGAAATTCCGTCTGCAAAGAAGAAGTCAATGTGTGTTTATATGTAGTCTACGTTGATGAATGGAGCACAGACAAGTTTTTACGTCATTTGAACTTCTTCCCAGAACATAAGTACTGGAAGGCCACCGAACAAGGTATAAACATAAAATACTGTACCATTGACAAGGTGTATGCGTGTATTCACTGTTGATTCTTGGTCGATTGTCATTTTTATTGATGTTGTTAAACGTTGGAAAAACTAATATAATGTTTATCGTGCATTTTTCGTTTTATGGTAAGTAGGAATAATTTAGAATATGACAACTTGAAAAGGATGAATTTATTTTATGTAATATCTATTTACCATCTTCACATTAAAGTATCACATATTGCACGCGTTTGAAGAAACTTAAGACATATTAAGATGTTATCATACGAGAAAGTTAACATCTTTTATTGAAATGCACATTATATATATGAATGTTTTTATTGTAGTCGAATACATAAAATATGCCACGAGTGCAGTCAAACATGATATTTGCATAACTCGTGCATTAAACAGATAGCATTCGTCGGTACATAACTGTTTTGGACCGTCCTCTATTGTCGCAAAAGAAATTCCGCATATTAGTTAAAACGATTGATGTTAGCAGGATATCACGTATCATATCATAACACTTCAATTACATGGACACTTGGAGAACATTGAGGATTGCATGTTTTGAATAAATCATTCAAATAACACTTTAAAAACCATCATATACAGCTGGTAAATGTATTTTCAAGGTGAAAGATGATTTCACGTGTAGTAGGCATGTCAATGTCTAGGGAAATCTATACAAATATCTTAGTTGTAGCTAAATCATTGAAATAACTGATTTGTCACATGAAACATTATAATAACTTGTGGAATTTATATACAACTTTTACACACTTTATGCATATCTAATAAAGTACTATTATTCATTTTACCGTACCACTCTTGTTTAAAATTGTCACCAAGTATACATTTAAACTCGCTAATAAAACTATTAACGTTGTATAACGTTTGGATTTTCAAATACATAACCAAATCAAAAATTATTTAACATGTTCTTGACATTTGAGACCCAGTTTGTATTTATACCTTTATTACCATAGCACAAGGCATAACCCACAATTCACTTTATGACGTTACGCGCACGGTGCGCATGCGTATTTACTTCCAAAAAATGGCGAGTGCTTGTGTTTATGAAATTTTTAAACACATATATCGTTGAAATGTGATGGATGCTTTACAAATATTACGCGTTTGTGTTTGATATGCTTTATGGAGTAAAGTAATATATGTTTTAAGGTCGGAGTACCACAAAGGCAGTTGTCTCGGCGATTGTAAAAAAATGCCTCGATTCCGACCTGAAGAAGTATTTCCTTTGTGAATTTAACCACCTTATAAGTCAAGACTACAATTGCTTAAGGTAGCGCCACTGTAATGGGCACCTTTCAAAATATAATCTAATGTATTATTTTCTTAATCAGCATCATTTCACTGAACTACATGCACAGTTTTTTGTAGGCTTTCCGTGCTTTTAAAAAAAATATACAGATTTTTTCAAAACCACCCCCACGCTTGGCTTTTGTCAAGTTTATTTGCACCTTTGGGGTATATGAAAGTTCCATAATTCATCCAGATTTCCAACTATTGGCATGCAGTTGGTGTGTACAGATGCAGTAAAGGTGTTTACAGTTAAAACAAGATAAAATAAGTATACTTTTACAAACATTTTTTTTTATAACTTGTTATCTATGGAAGAGCGCCATGAAATGTAAGTGGTTTCAGCCAAGTAGAAATTGGGTTGGTTAAAAACAAAGTGTCATAAAATTCAAAATAGTATCATTTAAGTAATATGTTGAACTTAGTTTTTATAGATACACTATATACCGCAAAGATACTAAGAAATATACAGATTTACTGTTTTGAAATAAAAACAAAAATGCAACATGCATGATTCGTATTTTCAACAGTAAATCACCCAATTTAACCATAGCGATGTTTTAATTTTAAAAATTGAAGAATGTGCATAAAAAATGCAACATATTTAACAATATTCAAAGCTTATATGCTATATTTAATCAAATTACGTTAGAAAAAAAACGCGTCGCAAAAAGTATGCGGTGTCGACAGGATTCGAATCTGCGCGGGAAGATCCCAAATAATTTCTAGTCTATCGCATTAACCACTCGGCCACGACACCTTCACATTCGGGCCTGCTTAAATTAGATATCAGTAAGAAAACAGGTAAAAAGGCTCTTCGATCTTAGAACAAAACGCGGGAAATCATTACAGTGGCGCTACCTTAAACACTTAAACACCTTTATCGTTGATATTCGCCAGAGGTGCTTAACAAATATAAGTGTTTTGTATTTAATATGATTTATGGAGTAAAGTAATATAGCGTTTGTTAGGTCGTAATGTCACAAAGACAAATGTCTCAGCGATTATGACATGAAGAATTATGGCATGTATGAATAAAACCAACTCATAAGTTAAGACTATAATTGAAAATGATATTTAAAAGGAAAAAAGATCGACCTATGAGTAAGTATTTACGGTACAGTAATATTGAGAAACATATCTTTTTACGTAAAACAATTATATTAAAGCAATTTACGTATAAAAAGACGACATTCGACATGTAAAAATAAAACGGAGAGTCGTTATTTAAAAGTTATTTAAATCATGACAAATCTTGTTTATAATCGTCATCAATTCGTTGTAGTGTCATTTAACTTGTAAAAAAGTAACATTGAAGGCATTAACAACTGCAAATGTGTCTTGTTTTCTAAAATGATCTATCACTTGCACTTGAAAAGTAGCAAATACTTGAAAAATAGGAATGTACACTTATCAACAGTTCAAACGAAAATGCAAAAAAAAACACCTATACGCTCACATAAAAGTTTACATATGATATAAAATTCAAGCGCATTGTCTCTATTCAANCCCGCAAAAAACGATGGTTATTAGCAAACAACAGATACCTAAGCAATGTTTACATTCAGTTGCTATTTTTTTTTATACGTATAAACATTGCAGAACAAACTGATTTGCATCGGTAATTTATAATTTGCTGCGTTACACAAATGACGTATCAGTTTTCATTTTAATATCGTTGTAAACGTTTATTAGATGTGACGAATGGTTTTCGTTTTGCATACAGTATTCTCCGATCTTTAATCGAAGGAACTGTAAAACATCTATTATTTATATCTAAATATAAACCAACATGTTAAATCAATACGCAAAACCGCTGAAAAAAAATAACACAAAAGACGTTATTAAGTATATTGGTACTGACACAGAAGTCGTTGTTACATAAAAGTCGTTGGTATGCTGGGTTTGGTTCTAGAAAGTGACAATCCTGCCGTATACACGGAATTCCGTTAGGGCCATCGTGGTAACATATTTAAATCCAGAGGGCAAGAATTCGAGAATACGATGACGAAATCGCGAGAATACGATAACGAGAGTGCGAGAATACGATGACGAGAATGCAAGAACGCGATAGAACGATGACGACCATGCGACAGTGCAAAAATACGATGGCGACAGTGCGATAGTACGATGGCGACAATGCGATAGTCATATCGTTCTGTCGCCACCGTATTGTCGCACTGTCGTTATCGTATTGTCGCACTGTCTTCATCGTATGATCGCACTCTCGTCATCGTATTCTCACACTCTCGTCATAGCATTCTCGCCATGTCGCATTGTCGCTATCGTACGATCGCACTGTCACCATCGTATCGTCGCACTGTCGTCATCATATTCTCGCACTCTCGTCATCGTTTTTTCGCACTCTTGCATTGTCGCATTGTAGCCATCGTACTATCGCACTGTCCACATCGTATTGTCGTGTTGTCGCCATCGTATTGTCGCAAGTGTCGTCATCGTACTATCGCGTTCTCGTATTTTCGCACCCTCATCGTATTGTCGCACCCTCGTCATCGTATTCTCGCACTCTCGTCATCGTATTCTCGCACTCTCGTCATCGTATTCTCGCATTGTCAACATCGTACTCTCGCGTTCTCGTATTCTCGCCCTCTGGATTTTAATGTGTAACCACGATGGCCCTAACGGTATTCCGTACGTATACGATTAACCTTTGAATACATTTAAAGATAACGTTAAATTTTGTGTATGTTCAATTTTAACTTTCATTTACCTGTAGTTTATATATTTTTCAATACAGATATAATTGTAGTATGTTCCAAAATCAAAATAACGAATGCAATTATATATAAACAATGTTGTTACTACATTTAGTGATATATGTGGTGGCTAGTACACACATGTTTACTCATATGATTCATGACAAAATACTTGTTTGAATCAAGGATCTGTTTATATGGCAATATGCTTGGCTGTCGGTGATGCGGGTAAAATCGACATTATTATTTTATTATCGTATGAATCAATGTCATATAGACTGAAATATTTATTGTTATCTAGTGCGTACTTCATTTAGGTCAATATTAAAATTAGTTTTATGGTTTGTAAATTTGATAAATGGCATTTTGCAGTATTTTGACATTTTAATGAGACACAGCTTAAGAATGATAATGTTTCATATAATTGATTTGACAAATTCGTATTATCCGCATTATTTCATCTGTGTTACAAAATTAACAAAAACAAACTAATTTGTCATGTACTATCTACTTATGTAACGATAGTTTTGTTATTTTTGAATTTCGTTCAAGGTTTGATACAAAGAAATAAAACATGGGAGTTTTCGAATTTGAGTGTGTATGAAAATAGTGTTCCAAAATATGGCATATCTGTTAATATTGTTATTTTTACAAATAATTATTACTATTTTTATTATTATTTTGATATGTTAAAGGGAATGTACCTACCAAATAGCATTTTTATCTCGAAACGATCTTAATGTATGTGTCTGCATGATTTTGCCTAGTTAATTAACCGCATACTTTGAACGACATCCTACACCGGTTGAGCGTAAAGCATACATATTGAAATTCGCTATAAACTATTTAGTATTGTGTTTCGGTTTGTATCAACAATTTAATTTAAATGTACATTTTTGCGTGACTTACTTTCATATTGTACAGCAATTTGCTCGTCTGTCCTTGATAATTTAACCGAGAGCTCTTTTGCACCATTATTAATGTGATCCGACCCGGTCACACGGGTGCCAATACAATGATTGCTGATACAATTATACACGCTCAATTACTAATAGCTAATCTAAATATTTATTTTCCCTTGGCACACATTGTTCACTGGTGGTATTTAATATGGTTCACATGACCTTACCACCGTACGCGTCTACTAAAATGTTTATTTGTGGTATGAAAAACGAATTTATAGCACGGTATAATATAGTTTTCACTTCGAATTTATTCTATGAAAACAAAGCAATACCGTTTGCTGATTTTGTGTTTTTAAAATAAACAATATTTCAGCGTGCAGCATGTAGTTCATCTCAGTCAACTGTGATATTTAATTTAAAGTTAAAATTAAATGTAAACTTGAATTAACTGAGAAGTAAAATGTGTTGCCTGTATGTGTCAACTGCAATTATTGACAATAAAACACATAAGGAATAAAAGGCTACACGTAAAACAAGTATGTTAGGAAAGTCAAAGGTTTTACTGTTTATAGTCATCATCTATGTTACTTAAGGATTAATGTTGATATCGTCGCATATGTTGTATTCTTGAGCTTCCTTCGTCATATACCTCCTGTACTCCGAAGGTCGTACCAGAACTAATTTACGAATTCAGTCGATCTTTGTTGGACCATTACGTTATGTGCTTATCAAAATTTACAATATTACAGTACTGGCACAAGTACAAAAACACAACCGTCATTTGATGAAGACTAAGACAAGGGGAACATTTAAAATTTCAACATATTTGTAACCAGATATAGGGGTAGGGATGTTGCCGGGTCTTGCCGACATATATGTGGTATATAATAACTAGCATAATCTAATTGCAAGTAACTGCTTTCCTCGCCATTCTGCTTACCTTTTTCGAAACTTTATACTTGGAAACTACCTCTTTTTTTAAGGACACCCCCAAGGATCAGTACAAAAACCCGCATGAGGTCATGTTTCTCATTTGTATGAAATCGTCTGTGCTTAAGAAAATCCCCCCCCCTCCAATTTGAAACAGTTTCCGCTGTTCAATGGCAAAGTGATCGTGTCATAAAAAGTCACATATATCAAATTACCTCTGATATAAATTACGCCAAATGACTTTGTCCTCCAATATCGCGCTGAAATCGGAATACGTGTTGCCAAACTGTCTCGAGGTTTTTGGTTACAACAAGATCCTTAATGTGCTCTGGTTTTGTTGCCACATTTTTGATTATATTTGTAAGCAATTTAACGTCACATAATTTGTAACAAGATTTGTTCAAAAAGGTAACCAAGTACACCCTATAACATAATGATAATAAACATGGTCGGTTGATATCTCTTTACAACTGTATAACGTAGGTTGTTACAGTTCAAGCGTAATTTCAATTACATTTAAATGTTTTATAAACTCGCAACGTCCCATCAAGGATGGGCTTCTACGTTTTGCAAAATGTTTTTAAACTATTTCAGCATATAAGCTTTTGAGGTAACGGCTGTGTATTAGACAGCGTCGAAGGATACCGATGCAAGCGATGCAACTAAACAACCGTTTCCTCAAAGTGTGCACTTTTTGCGATTGTGTATGGCAAGTTTGACATCAAAAAGAGAAGAGATGCCATTGCAGGAGCGTTCTTGCGATCTCCCCAAAGAGACAAGTACTGGTTCACAGGAAACGGGCTCGAGTTCGTTTCAATAAGCTATAGGCTTCCGATGAAGTCGAGCTAAAATAAAAAGTTTTTAACTCACTGAAAAAGCAAAAACTATTTTACTGTGGTTGAATGTGTTAATTTTATAATAAGACACTTGTCCTAGTTATCCTCTACATTCAAGGGCTCTACAGACAAGGGCCTTTTTGTGACATTACATATACATAAAGACATAAAAAGAATGTCTTAAATTCCATATTTGCATATCTAAGTGGCCGAATGGTTAAAATGAAAGATATCAACTTTTAAACTAAAAATCAGGATTTGAATTTCAGAGTGTGTACATTGTTGTTTCTTTGTTCTTGTTAAGTTTTAACCATTGTTAAAAGCTAAATAATGGAAAATATTACCAAATAAACATAATATTTATATGAACAAATTGTAAATAGGATGTTCGTGAAAAAATGTACAACTGATGAAAAGAACTACCTATACTTTTGGGATGATAAAAACAAATTTAAATTTAGTGCTCGAACTTGCACCGTTAAATAAGAACGCTCTCAGCCGCCGTGAATTTATTTATGCTTTGACAGATGAGGTAAAACGGACTTTATTAAATTTATTTTAATTGTATCAATATGCTATTGATGATCTTATTGTATATACCTAACACTTAAACTCCAGACACTCTATCAGGATAGAAATCATTGTAACGATTAATTCAAAGCAATCGGGGGGTTAAACCGGTTTGAGAGCTAGCCGAACCATACACTTACCCCAGAGTCAATCGCAAACCAAACGCGCGTCTAAAACGATCTCAATCAAATGTTCCTGTGCAAACAGAAAATAAAAACATGAACGCCAAAACGTGAAGCGCGAATCGAATACTACACACATAATGGAAGTGTTCAAATGTCGTGAGAATCGGAATCTATTGACACGAAAGGGGATTATTATTATGCAAAGAAAGTATAATAGACATTAATCTATCACATTAGCGACACATCTTCAGAAAAGTGTCAAACAAACTGGTTGTAAGGATGATCGTAAATATGTTTAATCAACATAAAAATAATAGCTCTACTGTTTACAGCCTCTGAAGACTGAAATATGACAACATTAAACATATGTATGGGGATAAGTTATACTGCGTTATTATGTCTGAATAAAATAGATAACATGTAGTTGAAATACGAAAACCATACACAAGTGAAACATTTGTGTTGTTGAATGTTTCAATTAAACTTCATAATAGTTACCGACTATTTTGCAGTTGTATAAGCCTAACTAAAAGCCTTATAAAAGAGATATTATATGCTTCACCTAAACTTTATAATTATTATAATATACCTTTTACCAACACGTGCCGCATTATGTTCGTAATTAGGTGTACACGGACTAGACATGTCCCTCCCGGTGTGCCATATTGAAGTCTTCAGGTCATTGGAATAAATACTTGAATGGCAAACGGAGTAAAATTTACAGTTCACTTAAAAGCAAAACAAAATTAGTTAAGATAAACATGTATTCACACATACAATTATTATCCGTTAAAATGATACACGTGTCTTTAAGCTTTAGACGCTTCAACTGTTACTGAAACTATTGAATACATGTTTACCATAGCTATTAACAACGATCATATAATTTGGTAGTGTTGAATTTGATGCCGCTAGCTGTATAAACACAGACGAAGATGGTGTTCGTGTTGTTGAAAATATGTTTATTATGTTAAATACCAATGTATGTACCGAAAATATTATAACGTTGGTGCGATAGTACTTGTAAATGTATGCCTATTGCATATATATTTGAGCGATGCTCTTTGAAAACGGGGCTTAATGCATGTATGTAAAGTGTTTCCCTAGATTAGCCTGTGCAGTCCGCAAAGTGCAAACGTACATGCGGTGTTCACATGAACGTTTACCATGCTTCAACATGTCAATTACTTTGACACATTGTAGCATTATCTGAATGTACTTTTCTCAAATCACTTAAGAAGCATGTACTTACATGCGTAACCTGCGTTTAATCCCAAACCCAAAGAAGACAATTACAGCCGCCACACACGGCGAAAACGCTACATATATAGATCTGTGATTTAAGTAGTCGAACAATAAACACCCTGGAGCGGAACGATGAATGGAAATAGTTATGGGGCGATAGACACCTGGATGATTTATTGTGACAAGAAAATTATGAATGAAACTTTTTACTCATTGTTCACATTAATACACTCATTTGAATATAGTTATACAGCCAAATGATGCGAGAATCGCGTGTGAACTGTTTGAAGTTCAACTGTAATTTACGTCGGTTTGGTAATACGAATACGACGTTTTAAGTTGAACGTGTATATGTCTGTATTGCCCAATGCATTATGATGGTGTGTTTTAAACGCTATTTTGTCTCTAGAGCAGTTTGATGCAACATAAATTAAATTTAATTTATTTTTATACGTAGGGGTCAAATGTATATATCACAGTAAGGGGCCAAAGGTATATTCAATAAACAATAAAACTCAATTTATACTGGAAAAAAAAAACACATTTTTCAAAGAGTTATACAAATCACATTCAATTACTCTTAATGTCTTATCAGAAAACCAGATTATACTAACCATTTGCGTTGAAATGGTCTCCCTAAGCGGCGACTTGTTATGAATTCATTCCAATCAAGGGACGCCCCATGTGTCGTCATCCGCGGATATACAAAACCTCAATGCGTGTTAAGCGGATTGTAAATTAAATGAAAGCACACAGAGACACCCATAGTGCTCAATTCAATAAAAAGGGGTCAACAAAATGTCTGTGATGTAAGCATGTCGGTCTATCACCTTCCCTCTAATCGTGTACCTTTTCAAGTGGTCCGGGAATAGTTTGATACACGTTGCGTGGCGATATGGAGAAATATTTTTCGTTAAACTAACCAAATTTCACACTTAAACGATTTTTTAACGCGTTTTATATTTTCATTTTATTCATTTTGTTTAGATCTATTTGTTTCAATCCAAGATTGTCACATAAATAATTGAAAAAACAATAACGTGAACAAATGCTATCACCGATTAACAGGCAAATACGTTTTTATTTATAAAAACCATGTACGTGCTGGCTTTCATTCAGAATCTGAGTTCCATCATAAAGCCCACAATTTGCATATGCAGTATTTGAAGTATGTGAAAAACATATGTGGCGTGTTCTGAGAAAATGGGCAAAATGCTTATACGTAAAGTGTCATCCCAGATTAGCCTGTGCAGTCCGCACAGGCTAATCAGGGACGACACTTTCCTCCTAAACTGGATTTTCGCTTAGAAGAGACATCATTTAATCGAAAAATTCCATAAAAGCGGAAATTGTCGTCCCTGATTAGCCTGTGCGGACTGCACAGGCTAATCTGGGATGACAATTTACGCACAAGCATTTTGCCCAGTTTTCTCAGAACACGACATAATTATGTTTACATAAATAAATCACACTCCGTTAATAACCACAAGAACGCGTTACACGTAAACAACACATACCTGTAAATAATGTTTCGCGTGTCTCGCCACACGAGTGTGGTGTTGTTGTTATTGGAGACAGTAAAGTCACAGTGGCCCAAGATCAAAAATAAGATCTACTACTGATGATAATAGTAATTCTTTAAATATTAATTGGTAATTCAATCATAATTAATATATCAACACAAGCCATCATGTAAATATACCGAAACTGTAATAAAATTAAATGTTTCTCAACTCATCGTCTTCTTGGTCAACCTCTTCTGAGAATGATGGATGAGCATGGATGAGAACGCCATAGAATACCAATGTAATATACAACTGTTTTTCAACAGTTTTGTTTTGGTCATGTTTTTCAATATTATAGTTTTTCGGCGAAGTTTTCATTTAATGTGATATTTGCTTGGATTGAAAAGCGCAAACGATAGTTTACTCTCCATTCGACCATTGGCATGTATTGTATATAATTTTGAACATGTATATTTGTCTTTTTTAAAACAACTTTTTAGGAAACATTTATAAACATAACTTCACGCATGTATCGTTTGTAACATCCGCATTTAGCGCCATAAAATTTCTAATTAAGTTGACATAAGAGCTAATAAAAAATACACTCTTTATATATCTACATAATGCGTTTATTCCTACCTTGATGTAATGGGTACATAACGACTCCGAAACAGTAAAACATGAACACACATTTGTGATCAGGAGATGTCGATAACTTTGATGTACATATATACAATAATATAACTCGGTTGTTTTATATGTATCCGCGTTTGAAATCCGACAAGCTAATTACCCAAGTAAATCTTGTTACAGAACGTTGGCTTAATAACCGAATATCATAAACTGAGTTCGAGCCATAAAATGGAAAGGTCATTAAATTTAAGGTTCATGTAAGAGATGGCGCTATTTTGAAGAAAAAAGTTGTATCGCACTCGATGAAAGTGTGACATCGCATTCCACTCACCCTTCGTGCTCGTGGAAAACACCATCATACAATCATCCAGTGCGATATAACCCACCGGTAAAGTGTGTGCTGTTTTTTTACCGCATCGTATATGTTGTATAACTTGTTAATATTCTCTCCATTTAAATTAAAAAAAAAAAGTTTGCTGTATAATATGTTGCCCCTTCAACTAAGTACCTTTTTATGCACTTTGCTTAATTTTTGCTCATATTGTCATGTTATGCATGAACTGAGCTTAAAATAAATAAACTCTGTAAACTTGGTAAAAACCGCATATCCTGCATATAATTTTGGCATGTCTCACATAATTGTCAAAATGCACAGTAGGTAATAAACTGTTGAATACAGGTGTCTTCTATCTTATAAACGGACTTAATTACACTGTAATTATTCGTGACATCGGAGCTGTATGCAGGTCTAATGTTTCATCGAATTCAATGGAACACTCTAATTCAGTCATATGTCGCAACGCCCTGTGAAATGTTACACCTGCAACGATTGGAATAGCACTGTCTCGGGAGGCAAACAATGAACAGCGTGGAATGGAGGGATATACGTAAAACAAACATATGATCAACAGACAATCAATGGTTATGTTATATCTCATTAAAAAAATAGCCATTTGAAATTAATAGAATGCATCGGTATATTTTTTTAATTGCGTACGTATAAACGTTATATATTCTATACGTCTCATTAGCTGCAAACACATATAAGAAGACCGCATTAGCAGAACAAATATAGCACGATATGGAAGGCCTAAGTTTGAAACAACGAAGCTGAAAGACAATGGTAGCATGTGGGGAGACACTATAATAAGAAAAAAACATGTACACCTTTTGTAACTGCACATACTCTATGGTAGAGAGTGTTATTACAATTCGCAAAACGTGACAAGCATATCGTATCGTAGTGTAAGATTTGGAAATGTTAGCAGAAGGATGCACATTAAACAAATTATGACATAGAGGCGAAGACAGGAATAATGAATCTCTAGAAATATCATCAAGAGAGACATTATTGTAAAAATAAGCAAGTCTTTTCTTTAAGGCAAGTGATAAATTGCCTAAAAAATAAAGGGCACTACATACAACACAACCTTAGACATAACATGATTTGTTTAAACCTATTTATTTTAGCTCGATTGCATCGAAAGCCTTAGGCTTATTGAATAGCTCTCGAGTCCGTTTCCTGGGACTATAACCAGTACTTGATGTCTTTGGAAGAGATCAAAAGAACGCTCACAGAGTGGGATTGAACCCGTGACCATGATTACAACTGGGGTAATCGCATAGGAGCTGGCAATCCATATCAATTTGAGTTTTAAAAAAATTCAAGCAAACACTGACAATTCATATGGGCAGTGCTCTGTGAAAAGGGGGTTTAATGCATGTGCGTAAGGTGTCGTCCCAGATTAGCCTGTGCAGTCCGCACAGGCTAATAAGGGACAACATTTTCCGCCTTTACTGGATTTTGGCTAAGAAGAGACTTTCTTTACACGAACAATATCATAAAAGCGGAAAGTGTCGTCCCTGATTAGCCTGTGCAGACTTTACAGGCTAATCTGAGACGACACTTTATGCGCATGCATTTAACCCTGTTTCCACAGAGCGAGGCTCAAATATTAATAAGACGGAGCTGGCGGCACGATATCGCGCAACTGATTCAACCAGATCCGGCTACTGTATTGTGTATATTAATGAATGTCAATGAAAAAAAGATCTATCTTTGACAAGATATGGAGCACCAATCTGTGTCAGCTTTGAAGTTTCAAATTAATTCGATCAGTTCTTGTTAAAGATATGTCCACATAGAAAAAATGAAACAAGGAAATGTGACATTAATTCAGTCTGGGGTTATCTTTCTAGATTGTCTAGGTCGAATTTCAAATATTTAATACTTTGATGTCATCTGAACGATATTTAATGGCGTGTTATTGCTTTCCTCAACTGTTTTGAATGTAAACATATACATTATTATTTACAATATTTATATGTGCTTTCTTAAAGGGACTTCACGTTTTGCTAGATTAACAAAGTGGAAAAACAAATTGTTTCAGATCTGCACATTTTCGTTGTAATTATGATATTTGCGAGAAAACATTAATACTGAATATTTACCATTCTCTAAAATATCCATTATATGCATCTTTTGACGATTTTAAAACCTGAAAATTATAAAGTGTTACAAACGCGAAACGATTGAATAATTCGGAGAGTTCTGTTGTTATTGTTATATTTTGTGATGTTTCACGGATTGCAAGACTTTTAATCCAAGGTTCAGTGGTTCGAGTCCCGTTGTGGATTACTTTTTTTCTTGGCTTTTTCTTCTTGTTTTATACTGGAGCTATTTAGTTCCGATATTTAAATTTATCAGTTAAAAGCATTAAATAACAAACTTCAAAACATGCCAAAATCTGGGATTAAGTCCCTTTAATAAGCTAGCACATTATAGTTGGTATTTTTTGCTCTACATTTGTGTCTTCATGTTAATTTTGTAGATATTGGTTTTGCCTATCGACCGGAAAGGCGAGGGTTCGATAACCAGTATGGCAGCGTTCTTTAGATCTCTCCAAAGATGCCAAGTACTGGTTCTACACAGGAAACAGGTCCGAGAGCGTCTCAATAAGCTTAAGAATTTCGATGCATTCGAGCTAAAATACATAAGTTTAAACTAATCTGTATTATTTTGTCCAACTTCATCACTTCATCCAACAGAAAAGCCTTCATTTCGTGAAATCGAAAGCGGACCGGTTGTATACGTCTAAATACTCTTACACATTCAACTCACAAAAAAAGCAAACAAACTCATACACTCTAAAACTGATTTAAGTATCAATATCAAGTTCAATTACGCCATTCTCTGCGTTCGGCCCTCTCTGCAGGAGACGCGGCCGTTGAAAAGGACGGCCACAGAATTGTATTGCGCGTGAACCTTCAGACACTTAAGTAGTAAGAAGATCAAAACCTTCTTGGAGTGGCTGTTGAAACGCTATGAATAGCGATCAAAATCAGGGCCATCGTATTAAACATCAAATCTATAAATCTTAAACGCTCGATAACATTATCGAATACACCGTTTTGAATGTCGTCTTAATATGATACTTCTTGCGTTCTCTTCACTTAATTTCAATCTGGCGCCTATTTAGCCGATAAGTTGCAAAGATTACATGGAGTAATTGATATTTCAATTCAGCTATTAATTGTCAATGTCTAATCTGGGATATCGATCCCTTGATAACGCCGAGAGAGATTGTCGTTTAAGTAATCGACCTTTATTTTTCAATGTCATTGTATTTCTCATGTTTTGACAGCAAAATCGTCAGGACACCATTTCGCTTACTTAGTGAAATTTTGGCCACCGCGGTCGGTCTTCTTTAATTTATCCCAGACATTTATTTTAAATAAATATTTTCATGATTCAATGACCGATTTTGTTTTAGTTACCCATAATTATTAACTAGGCTGTACGAATTCTGATCAACTAGTTTTAACTACATTATTAACGTACATGAATTAATATTAAACATATTTTGTATGGCATGGAATATAACTTGTTTAAAAATGTACATTTCTACAAGTTTATGTAAATAGTTTATAATTTATTGTAAAGGTTTCATACATGTTTGCGTTGACCTTTTTCAAGTTGTACTTGTTATTCGAGATTCACACTTAAATGCCGTAGCTTATATTTTATAAAATGATGTATATATTCGCTATGTTGTCTTCTATACAATATGAATTTTTACGCATATTTTATATTTGATTTATATCTGCTTAACTTTGCGGAAGAGTCGTTTTTGTGATGTAGGTCAAGCAATGAATGATAGTCACGCTGGATTACATTTAATAAAAGTTAAAACCGTATATATAATACAAAGGGCCAGCATTAAATGCATCAATAAAAATATAACAATAAAGCTTTGGTATCGTTAACGTTTTCTCTCTAACACAATTAGGTAATAACATATACTGACACGCTGTTTTTATCGTGGGAAAATAAAAAGTAAATATTGCTAATAAAAATAGATCAAAACGTTTTCCTCGTGTGTATCATATTATGACAAGTAAGTAGACGCTACGGGTGTGTTCATCTTCTCGGCTGTGAGAGTACAGTTCCCGCAGCAGCAGCAGAATTAGCGGCAGCAGCAGCGACAGTAGTGGTACTAGAATTCGAAGTAGTGGTTATTGTTATGGTAGTTTTGTGTGTGATTCGGGTTGTTTAAGCAGGAGGAAAATCAACAGCAGTTGCAGAAGCAGCAGCAGCAGAAGCAGTGGCATCAGTAACATCATAGGTAGTTTTAGACGGAGTAATAGAAGTAGGGGTAATAGTAAAGTTGTATTTTATAAAGCATTAAATCTGGTTAAACATAATTGCGCATCGGAAATCGATGCGTTTATACGATGAAAACAACAAAACGGAACAAACGTCCCTGACCATCGACGTGTAATACAGCAATCTAAGCGTATTACGAAATTGGTTTCAATTCGGTTAGTGCCGAAATTCGTCCCATATACGGGATTAACCCAGTGGGCAGCTCATCGGGTCCAGTTCTTAAACGTTTATCGTATTGTTTACAAATACTTATTACCTGTATAAACACTCCTAATACCACAGGTATTTACCGCTACTTAGGAAAGGCTTATAAAATACGCCACTGAGATTTAGCACTTTCTTATTTAAAAGTGCATTAAATGGACTTCTGCACATATGTTCTTATTTGAACAATATTCTATTAAACTCTTTTATTTTAGAATGAAAGCACATACATTAGATTTTGTTTTGAAGTATGTTATAACATACGAACTGCTGTTAATTTGCTCATCTTTTATTAAGGTTTTTGAAAGTCACGGCACCACGTTCATGTATTTGAACCTCGCTCTGTGAAAAGGGTGTTTAATGCATGTGCGTAAAGTGTCATCACAGATAAGCCTGTAAAATATTCTCATGCTAATAAGGGACGAGACTTTCTTTAAACGGAAAATATCATTAAATCGGAAAGTGTCCACGCAGGCTAATCAGGGACGACACATTACGCACATGCCTTAAACCCCCTTTTATCAGAGCGCGCCTCATTTATTTCAGCTACTTGATCACTTTTGAAGGATTTTCTTTCCGATGTCACAACTACCAAGACTTCATATGGGTATCGCCACCAAAAGATTGGTACATTTGGTGACAGGGGATACTGCGGGATAAAGGAGACGGTATTCTGCAGAACATCTCAGGTTATTTACATGTTCAGGTCGGCTTTAACTCACATAAAACTCAAACATAAATTTAATATTCATGGTTTGAATGCAAATCTTGTTTAAGTGGGTCTTATGTTTAAAAAAGCTTTAAGAAAGATTTGAGTTATCTATTGAGCACTTGTAACCGACTAACATAAATATGAATATTAATGCAAATGAAAATAAACTCAGTTTTATAAATACCGTTTTAACGTAAAGCATAGAATTTAAACGCGCCGCATTTTCGTAAAGCTAACGAATCGTGTTCTTAATTGTTACATTCATTTTAACACGTTCTACATAAGAAAACGTCGCTGGTTAACAGAACCTTCCCTCTTTTTTCGGCACGTACCAAAGATCGTATACGGTCATAACCGCATTCATATTTTTTGTGAAAGCAGCTTTAAGCGTGGTGGATGAAAAACTTTCGTGAATGAAAGTTTTAAGTATGGGGCGCATTTAATCCGCGAAGAAGAAAGCTAGCGAGGCGAATCATGTAAACCGCTGAATGGTTTAAATTATCCAGCTCGAATATCCTTAATTTATGGGCATGAGCAGGAGGCGGTGTCAATTCTGATTGGATGGCTGTAAACTGAAAAGTATACGGACAGATTCGGTGTTGACAGTGTTAAAATAACTATGTAAGTTAACTTCTCATGTAGCACAGACATAGACGGTATTTAACCACGATGTAAAGCACACTTAAGTGTAACCGTTCCATCACGAGATTCAAGAGATTCAGTTGAATTACCTACTTTTGTCAAAAGACCGGCGGTTGCGTACTTGCGGTATTTTTGTTCGGGCTTTTCGGGATTACTTTGGATAGTTTTCTGTCTCTCTCCTGAATTGCCTAACTGGACGGTTTTAAAAATGGAAACAGGTAACAATGTTCCAGTAAGTGCAATGGAGACCGACTGTGCAGGCGTTCCCGATACGATAGAAAGTGAGGCGGACTTAGCGAAACTAGATGAAATCGATGTGGACACGTTAAAGTCAAAATACAACCCGGAGTACAATTTGCGTAAGAAAACAATAGTGAACCGGATAAAGACTGAGAAAAAGAAGCAACTGCCAAGAACGCCGAAGCCCAAAACGTCCCCGGCTCCGCTTAGCAAATACCGGAGACGCGCCGCAAATGCACGAGAGCGGGGTCGTATGGAGGATATTAACGGTGCGTTCGAAACACTGAAAGGCGTTCTTCCGAATATTGAAGAGGGGCCGAACTTCAAAATGACAAAGATTACGACATTACGGCTCGCGATGAACTACATTTCCGCTCTTAAAGACATGCTCGGTCACTCCATCGATAGCGATGACGCTGTCTCAGACCTCACCGGGGAGTTAACTTCCGATCTCAACTCGGACGGCGACTCCACCGGAACCCCCAGCGTCTCGTCCGCAGACGACGCGTGTCTGAGTCCGGACTCTGTCGACGGGAATTTCTTGACAATGGATTTTCTTTCCGACGTCAAACTGGATGATTTCGAAACCGTCGACACTGAAAATATATTACTGGACTGCACGTAAGGCGGATTATTGTTTCGGAACTCTGAAATACGAATGTGCGTTTCATAATGTGTGTTAGAGACACCCAAAGGTACTGAAAATTGTAAATGTTATCGTTTACCTTTAGCTCGTCTATAGTCGTTTGAAAGATGCAGTAGCGCGTATTAAAAATGTGGTTTACATTCTTTATACAGATTCTATATAAACAAGAACCGTTTTCTTTTCATCTTTAAAACGATAACAATGTTGTTTTTGTAAGCATTTTAGCGGTTTGTCTTGGGCTATGTGCGTTGACAGATTAATGGTGTTTTATTTCAAAGAAAACAAGATAGATGGTGTTGCTTAATTGAATGTGTATAAATGCGCCGAAGGCTACAAACTACTAATTGTTAAACCGTTCGATACAAAGATCTATACTGAATCACGGTTGAGTTTCAACTTCACATCAGATAACAATTATCTCATAGTTTCGTTAAACGTGCAATAAGTGCTCATTATGCATTCCATTTCAAAGTTACTTCATATGCAATTACCAAGGTTAAAACTTCATCGCAGACTGCCATACTCATTAAATACCGTTTTAAGACCTTTAGATTGCGAATAATTAACCAAACACGTTCACTCGTGAATTGAAGCAGACGATGAAAATCGGTCACATGGAAAATGTAAAATCTCGCCCTCTTGTATTAAAGACAGGTTTTATATGTAAATTTAACTGAAGCGACATCTATCTAAGACTTATTTCGCAGACAAACTTTATTTTCAGTCGCTTCATTATCAATACACAGCGGGGGTATTTTAGCGGATTTACATGAAGCCGTCTGTTTAACATACGTTTTACAAGTAGATGTGTTTAACTGGGACAAATCTGATATTATTCGCAAAAAACATCGCATGCCATATTTTGGGTATCATAAAATAAAGCATGATATTAACCGCCATGCTCTTTACCATGCATAACATCATACTTAAATTGCTTTTTTTATATTTTTTTTTACAAATTTACTGAAATCTTTTTAGTTTCTAATAATGTATCGTTATTTATCGATTCGGTATCCAGTTACACAACAACTGTCTCTTTTGCGTGTGTCAATATTCTGAGGTTTTTCTACGTGTTTACTCAACTTGCATTTTTCTTATGAAAACTTATAAGTTTATTAAAATAACCATCATTAGGTCTTAAACTTTTTCTTAACGAATGAGTTGATACATTTTCTTACCATGGTGGACATTTATCAATGTAATTTCAAACATGTTCATCAAAAATTACAAAAGCAAGCCCGCATCTACCTCGACATCACAGTGCATGTATTTCTTATAACTTGCATTAAAACCTCATGTTTAAAAATAACTTTTCATTTGTAAAATCTCATAGTTTGTATACCTACCAGCCAACATAAGAGTCGTGTTATGAGAAAACTGGGCATAATGCATGTGCATAAAGTGTCGTCCCAGATTAGCCTGTGCAGTCCGCACAGGCTAATCCGGGACGACACTTTCCGCCTAAACTTGATTTTCGCTAAGAAGAGACATCATTTAAACGAAAATTCCATAAAAGCGGAAATTGTCGTCCCTGATTAGCCTGTGCAGACTGCACAGGCTAATCTGGGATGACAATTTACGCACAAGCATTATGCCCAGTTTTCTCAGAACACGACAGATAAGGTCATGTGTTACACATGCACGTGGTCTTATAAAATGTACGATTTAAGCAACAGAGAACAGCTCTCTGGTGGCTATTGCAAACATGGACTTCCTATAGTAATCTTGGTACAATTAAATATGCGTTGTTTCAATTGTGCGTATTTATTATTTGCTTAAACAAAACCCTGAGCAAATTAAAGATGTCTAACAGGTTTTACTTTTTATGACTATGCTTAACGTCATTCCTGCGATCTCGATGGTTTGCACATTCCCGTTAATTTTGCAGTGTGACAAGTACAGGTTGGAGACAAGCAAATAATTAAGAATACATTAATTGTATTCCGAATAAAAACTGACAAATTACGTTGCATGTGGTACATTTTCCCATTAATAACATTTCATTTTGTAAATGTATCTGACATTAAAGTGAAGGCAATATTAATGTCGTCTTGTAGATGAAACAATGCTGTTTGTGTTATGTAATCCACAGACTGTATTGGGATGTTTCTTGTGTTTATATGATTATGTTTTATACCTTTTTTTTTCAATATTTTCTATTTTTACACGATTTTCGTTTTGTTTTTGTAACTTAGGGTATTTAGCTAGTAATTCACTTGTACATACGCAAGCTATTGCTAGAATTTGCTTGTATTTTTAAACGTCTAAGTATTTGTTGTTGTCAGTTGAAGATGTCTCGTTATTACTAGTTATGATGTTTTGCATACTTGATATGATTGAAAGATATCTCAAAACAAGTTTATATCATATACATCTCTTGATGCCTATTGGTAACATAGTTTCTTTTTTTGCAAGTTAATTTTAAATGTGAATCATGTGCTGCTCAATATATGAGATGACTGAAATAGATATAGAGTATTTGTGAACGCATAATAACAAGCAATAATATTGTATAATTAACCCTTTGCATGCTGGGATATTTGTCGTCTGATAAAATGTCGTCTGCTGAATTTTAAAAATTAGCATTTTCTTCGATTTTTTTCAAAGAATACTATCAGAATAGCAAACAGTTTGGATCCTGATGAGACGCCACGTTCTGTGGCGTCTCATCTGGATCCAAACTGTTTGCAAAGGCCTTCAAAATCGTGTTCCAGCACTGTAAGAGTTAACGTTGTTTGCATATGGCTGTGTCGTGTTGATATTCAGATGAACACAGTCATTATTAATATTTCAATGAGTTACATATTGTCTTCATATAACGACCATGTGTGTATTTATCAGAACATAAACATTAACACCATTACGAACTGACAGAATGTAATTTGATATTGATATCGCTTTGATATTTATGTATTTTAATCACGGTCATTCCAAAAAACATTGTCCACTTTTTGAGTTTTCGATAATTATAGAAACATTACACAATTCATTATTAACACTGATAAGACGTTTGCATACATTCATAGAGCAACTAGTTCAATATTTAATTGTCAATGTATTCCATGACCTTTTCATGATAAATATCTCATTTTCATAAGCATTTTCATCCATTGCTTTCGAACGTTGTATTAAGGATTCAATATGCCTGTAATTTACTTTCTATCTTCTACCATCTTATAAATAACAATTTGATAGGATTGAAAGGGTACGTTATTAACATGGCAATAACTACGGTGTAAAACCGTAACTAACGATGACCCATGACATGTTTAGTATGTTTTTAAACCTGTACGTGTTTTCCACAATTGAATGGAAGCACATTATAATGGCCCATTATTAACAGTCGACATTAATTTTCTCATTTGTATTTTGTCAAAGTAGTTCGTTTTGCCATTTCATGAGCCATTATTGATATTCATCGTATGTGTTTAATTGTGATATGCCGTTACAGAATATTTATGTTAATAAATACAATGATGTTTTGTTTAAAAGTCTTGTTGTTATTTTATAATTCAGCAATACATTTCAGGAAATCGCGGTAAGCTTTATCATAGAGCCCACATCAACTCCGTAGAACAGGCCAGACACACAAACACACACACGCACACCCATATCGTACGAAGGCAATTTGATCAGGAAACAACTATATATATGAGCCTCGCTCTGTGAAAATGGGGTTAAATGCATGTGCTTAAAGTGTCGTCCCAGATTAGCCTGTGCAGTGTAACAGAATTTTTCGTTTAAAGTAAGTCTGTTCTTGATGCAAATCCAGATTAAGCGGAAAGTGTCGTCCCTGAATAGCCTTTGCGGACTACAAAGGATAATCTGGAACGACACTTTGCGCACATTGAGTAAACCCCCTTTTCACAGAGCGAGGGTTAAATATAGTGCAGCATATTTTCGACACACACGACGTGTGTAAAATTGCAATGTATTATGCTTGCTTAGAATGTAATTTGACTGATAGGTGTATTAACCCTTTGAGCGCTGGAACCGGATTTTGAAGGCCTTTGCAAACAGTTTGGATCCAGATGAGACGCCACAGAACGTGGCGTCTCATCAGGATCCAAACTGTTTGCTATTCTGATAGTATTCTTTAAAAAAAATCGAAGAAAATGCTAATTTTAGACATTTAGCAGACAACATTTTAGCAGACGACAAATTTCCCAGCATGCAAAGGGTTAATAAAGAATGTCTGCATAGCCTAGCTCGTCCTAGATACTGCAAAATATTATACAGACAAGGAGAGTCCAATAAGCAGCAGTTTGGGTTACATATTAAATATTCACTAGCCCTACTATATGCATACCTAAAAAACTATGAACGAACTAGTGAATGAACTACATTAGTGCAAAGGGATATGACAACAGGTGACACTGATCCAGCACGCTCCAGAATAAGTATATGACATTAACCTAGTAGCAAATGTTCAGCCATGCAAATATCTTGGTATCGTCGTATAAACTTTCGGCAAATATCATTTCAATATAAAGCTGTAGATGCGATTAAACAGAACATAATGGTACATTCCTACCGCTTTTCAACTGTTGCGATTAAAGAAGTTTGAGAAGTTCTTCCTCGTGTTATAAATGTCTGCGAACTGTGGAATTCGGTAAGTAACAGAGACATGCGTCCGCTGTAAATAAAGCATCAAATTTGACTAAATCTCGCGCAGGAACTTTATTGAATGACACGCTTGGACTTGGCCATAGGTCTAGTGGACCTTGTCTCAATTGAGGCGAACGTTGACAAGCGGAATATTTTTCCCGGAGAAACCATGCCGGTTACACCAGGATGCACTAGTACCCAGACTTCTTGTATACAGAAGGTACCAGAACCAGCTTTCTGATTCGGTAATATGTCGATACATTCCAGATATAACGCGCATTCTTCAAAAGTACGGTTTGTCGTCTTACTTTCAAACATTCCAGTCGACGGGTGACCTTCCTGTCAAAGCAATGTGGAAACGAATCTGCGAACAGCGTTTATACAGACTGAGGAAGCGCAGTGATGACAAACGCATACATATTTGGGCGGACGTCCACCTATTTCGAGTATTACACCAAAATCGGATAACTACTAGCCTATCTTACATAGGGAGGAAGCGGTCGGTAATGCGCGCAATCGCCGATTGTGGGCAACGTGTGTCCCCTGAAGCTACATCTGCATGCACTAAATGTGGATTGTTTTACCTGACATATCTCACCATATTGGTGTACGATATACAGTAACTGGGATCTAGAAAAATCAAGAATCCTTTCTAAACAAACTGTCGGTGTTCTACAGTGTTGTCATGGGCTCAGTTAAAGGCACGCTCCCAGGTGAAATAACACGATTGTGCACTGTTCAATCGATATATTCAGCTTATTATCTGTACTGCAACGTTCTTACAAAATCAAGTTATGACATTTAATGTGAATCAATGCAGGAAAAACAACATTTATTAATGATATAACGGTGTCCGCCTAGCAAACCGGAGATCACGGGTTCGATCTCCACGGTGGAAGTGTTATTTAGATCTCTTCCAAAGACACACAGTACTGGTTTTATCAAGCCATCGGACTCTAAAACGACTCAATAATCCCAAGGATTTCGATGCAATCGAGCTTAAATAAATACGTAAAAACTAATTGAAAAATGATATATACTACTATGTATTTAAATGACAATACACTTTACAGTATACGTTAGCGTGATGTAGCATTGTTAACTTGATTGATTCATTCTACATGTATATATATATATATATATATATAATGTTTGAATTCGTTTAAATTCGTCATTTGTTTAGTTGGCAAGTTTTCTGTAATAGTTTAATTAAAATAAATTAATTATACTTAATAATGATATCATACGTATTATTATTAGTTCGTATTGTTAAAATAATACATTATGCAAAGATATACAAGGTTTTCACAACAATATGACTATTTTAAATGGTCGAACAAACCTTATAACAATTATATTAGTTTAAAATGTATCAATTAAACCTTTCAATCAAGTGTTAATTACTATGTATGATCAAATGAAACATCGACAACAACAAATATAAAGTCGCTATGAAAGAAAGTGATTTGAAACATATATTCAATCATAATAAAGATATATAGTATACAACATTCCAATATGTGCAACACGTATATTATAAACTTTTAGATATAATATATGTTGTTACGCAACACATATATATGTGTGTCATTAGGCAACATGTATTTTCATAATTAAGAAACTTACTTGAAATTCATATATAAAGATAATTATAGTCAGACACAATATGTTTAACGTCTTATTGTTGACTGGTGATTTAATGAATGAACCCACAATAACGTTGACAACACAATATTTACGATGTAAATAATAGACTGAAAATAAAAAAAAGATGGGTACAGAGATAATCATGTGACAATATTGCTTTACTTTTGTAAACAAACGTGTCCAGTTTAATAAGCATGTGTAATTTGTAATGATAGTCAACCATTATCTATACAGTTTTTGAAGTGAGCATTTGCGTTAACTTGTATCACTTCCATAAGTTGTAACAAACAACGAAGTTTCTGCCTGGTTGGTAGGTTTTGAAACTATTAAAAACACGTACAAAGCATTCCGGAGACAGACGATTGCTTTTTTCGACTAACGCAAGACACAGAAAAACAAACCATCGCCATTTGCTGTCATAATGCGCATTTCAATATTATTATTTTATTGCATGCGGATTACTTAAATCATGCTAAGTGGTTAATTCGAGTGTGGTTGTGTTCTTAGTTCTGCGTGTTCTGGACAGTGACCCAAACGTATCAATGCTATACGCCTATAATTAAAAATTATGATAACTAATTAAAACATTATAATTATGAGGCATCGGCAATTATAATACATCATAGAACTTTTATCAAGCAGTTTGTTAAAATTGCCAAGCATGTCGTAACAGTCAATAGACATGTTAGGATGGTTAACATGCACCGTAGAGTGGCATGTAAGAAAAGTCAACAAAAACATATATTTTTTATTTGAAAACCATTCAATATAAATAGCCAGAATTATTGTTGTGTTGCCTTGGGCTATTAGGCTAGTGGATAGCGTAAAGGCTGTTTCGTAAAACATTGCAACGTCCAATAGTACGATCAAGATATTTGCCTAAACTATGAATAATTTTGCAAAACAGAGCATGGCGACGACTGACACTGCAATAAGTTGCACACTTAAATGTCAAATATACAAGAAAGATAGTAATTGTTAAGTTTGAGTTTCGTATCAACTGTGCACATCTGTTGTGTAAATGCATAGGTTAGGTCGTTAAGTAATGCTTGAGGTTTTTCTAATTTATTCTTAATTGCTACATTAGCTGTGACAGTTTGCAATTTTGATAAAAACTACACCTAATTACAACATTCCATCGGTGCAGCAAGACTAGCATATGTGATTTATAGAAAAACAAGACAGTATCGGAAATCTATTAAACCGATTATGGAATAGGTTTACAAGTTAATAGTGTACACATAAATTTGGTCCAACTTTAATAAAATCAATTTATCAAGCTAGAGAAGTATCGTCAAAAAATTGTCAAACAAACTAGGTGTCAGAACAATCGTATAAATGTTCATCCACATAACGAACAAGAAGCCATTCAGAAGCCAAAATAGTACTTCAGTAGCAAATTATGTTTCATTTTTCATATATCTGTATTAGAATGATGAGCGTACTTGAAAAAATTCATAAATCAAAGTAGACCAAATATTTCAACAATACAGACTATACTTAAAAGGACATGCGCGGAATTATAAAGTTTGAAATGAAGACTTACAAATATTGTTAATGACCGTCAGTTCACCTCGAGATCGCGTCTACACCAATTCCAAATATTGGTTTACTTTCGAAACATACGCGTCGACAGTGGCTGAACATATAAATGTTCAAAGCGTGAAAAGAAAATCTCTATTTGACATTTAAATATGTGTGTTTACAAACGCCACATGAAGTTTACAAACGAAATTTACACCCTGAATTAATACTTTGATGTAAAAATAGCTTCCACCCATTACATCCTAATACCACAGTACGGTTTACATGTTTTTGAACCTAAAGAAATGCATACTACGCATTAGGTAAAGCAGTTATTCAATGAATAATGCATTAACACGTTGCGACATGGATTTACACCTAGCAGAACCATATATATTTGAAATTTGCAAATACATCAGTATACCACCAGCGAAGAAACTTTTGGAACGGTTTTTAGAGAAAAAAAATCAAGCTATCACTATGCTATGCCTTTTGACCATGCCAACATGCTTGCTGATTATTCCAACAGGCTTGATGAATAAAGTAAGTAATCGTAATACATGTGGTCTGAAATCATTGTGACAAATTAAGTCAAATACACAATAAATAAAGAAACTCCCATCTAAAGCACATCATTCTGGGTTGAAATTCTAATTACTTCTTTTTTATACTAGTAGATTGAAATAATTTTCCCATTGTCATCGATTATCATCAATATAAGTAACTCATTGCGGTCTAAGCTGTTGTTTATTTGCAGATTTAAACTATAAACAAGCCTCATGCATATCATAAATAACTATACTTAAAGGTGAATTATGGTACTACCTTTCAGTCATATTGGATCTTTCTCGCTAACTCCTTAACATTTTTTGAACGCGGCTCTGGTAGATCAGGTCTGAAAATGAGCCCATAATTAACTAAATTGTGATTAAGACCATACAATAATTGCCGGAGTACCAGCAACATTTTCATGTTTAAAAACTTCCATCGTCAACATTTTAGCCTATACTATATATTTAAGACGTTGTATGTATAGATTTAGTAAAATTATTGAGTTGTTACGTTTTATATCTAGAGGATATAAATAATGTTTATAACTTACTTTATAATTCGTCCATTGTAGACAACGTGATATAATTATTCGTATTAATTGTCTAAAATGCATTTTAGCCAAATCGATAAACTCACGAATATAATGCGATTGTTTCAAAGATTAATTCAAACAAAGGGACGCAATCAAAATGGTGGTATTTCACAATGCTAATTGTATCATTCTTCATTGTATCTTGCATTCGGCTTATTGCCTGTTGCTAATTTACCTAATGACATCTCGTTTAGTGGTAGAACAGGGAGTGGAATAACTTGTGTTATTGAGCATAACATACACGGTGGGATGGTTGCAAATTTAGAATAAAACACTGGAATTACAGCATTGTCGTAACTACATATGGAACTTGCAAAGTAAACAGATCAACAAGAATGTTGCTTCAGTCATGAAGCATTTTTGTATTGTAATCAAGCATGTTTGAACTGCCATCAAGCAAGTCGGTATAGGCGTAAACAATATTGGAACAGTCATCAGGCATGTTTTACTGCCATCTGACATTATGCAATTTTTACCCAAATACCCCTCTACAAAAACGGTTCCCATTTGCGTTATATAGTGTATTGTTTAACATCATTGAAAGCATGCATGGTCTTTCGACTTTATTTTAACTAAATAATAACAAATTTATAAAAAAAACAAACACACTGGCATTATTTACAAACTTTATTGACATTGAGTTTATAGACTTTTTGTCATAGATAATATATTTGCGAAACATGTTAGCAAACGTTATCATTCAGCTCACTCACTGATCACACGAACGTTTATCCCACTGATACGTAGAGAATACAGAGAATGGTATCTTAAACGATTACACACAAGATAAAATCAACAATGAACTTTAAACAATAACAAAGGTTCTGTTTAAGATTTTATTTGCAGCTAGGCATGTAATTGCTTTTAAGTATCTGCACAGTTGTTAAAACATTGAAGGCCAGTTGAGCTAACAGTGCTCTATCTTTGGACATAAATACACTTTTTAGCAGCCAACGTTATTATGAAATATCAATTTGCATAATAATTTGATATAATAGTCTAAGGCCGTTACGTTATAATTATGTCGTTAACGTTTTTAGCGACTCGGTCCTAAATGGCTAGTGCACCACATTTCAATACATGCCATGGAATACTCTGTATGATACTTGATACTAATACAGGTATATGGTTCGTAATTCTCATTCAGAACATAGCTTAAAAAACGATATCAGTTATTTATGTAGTACATGTATATACACGATTATGCTCCACGTATTATGCGAAGCGTTATACATTGTATATGAAATAAACAATAAATGGGTAAGCAATGTTGTGTCATAATATATTAGCGGGAAACACTTCTCTTACATAATTTAACTAGTACATTAATCATTTTTTACATTCGTCAATTGCTTTGATAAAAAAACACGAATGAAGGAGGACTAATAAGAATACGTATCTGTTTCTACATAGCTTATTGCTTGTTTAAACTTTTTATAAACGGAATGTGTTAAAGGAATGTTTGATTAGGGTGTCCTTCTCGATGTCGATTCTGTTGGTTTTACAATATTTGATAATTTTCGTACACACTTTTGAGCTTTCAGTGGTTTAACATATATAGAGTCAGCTTTCAGCTGAATGCGATGGCTTTTAGGAAGGGATATAATAGATACTTACGTCAAGCCACGGATTGCTTTCATCTGCCACATTTAGAAAACATTTAAAGCCTCTATAACGCTCAAAATCAACGAGCATTTCGTAATATATTTCGTAAAATAAAGTTAACATATAAATAATAAGCGTTCTTTATAGCAATAGCCAAAATTTCAACGTTACATGTGCCCTGGTTACATAGATTTAACACGATATATAATGCTCTTTTTTATTGTTGTGTGACACAATAAATTCCATATTAATTTCCAGCAATGATAGCTATTCATACGACAAATGAACACTAAATTGGTACGTGAACATGTTTTGAATATATTGTACCACAAAGAATTAAAAGAGCATTTTGTATCGTGTTACATCCCTGTTACCAGAGCACACCTAACGTTGAAATGTTTGCTATTGCTATAAGGAATACTGATTATTTTTATGTTAACTTTATTTAACGAAATATTCTACGAAAATTTCGTTGTTTTTAAGCGTTGTAGTGGCTTTAAGTAAACGGCTTAAATAATTGCCTTCACTAGCGGATGCTAACAATACTTGCTTCCTGAGAATGCCTCTTGCGTTTCAGTTTTATTTTATTGGCAACGATGTTACCCAATCAGCCTCTTTATGCCAATATATATTGTTGTTTTTTTTAAATATGATAAAATTACATTTTTGTTTTCTCCTGACACGAATATACAGAAGACCAATTTAAAAAAAAAACATGTTTTTTTCTTGAAGCACGATATTTAGTCGATGTTTCGTGATACAAATCATTTTTGTTTAATGTCGATTGTTTTAATTTCCATATATAAAATACTATATACATCAAATATGTAACACAGATAACTCTCATATATGTATATGAATTCAAAAAGACGTGTACTATTTTAAAGTAAACATGTTATACTAATGATACACTCATTCGAGCTTATTACCCAATATGTTGTTTTTTTTATCAGCAAAAAACATTTACTGTCAAACATATTTAAACCATAAAAAGGATAGCTCAATATTCGCAGTGCGCAAAAGTTAAGTTAATGTCATAGCACTTAACGCGTTGTACTATAACCGTCGTTCAGTGTATTTGGGCTTGATCGTATCATCTCATCATGTATCCCTTGATTCGGATACACAGTGTCGAAACTCGCTAACCTTTAACGAAAAAACATAAATTGAAATCGTTTCAATAACATTTAAAATTAAAATTATGCTATATGCGACGAGTCGTAGCAGATTACTAGTATTCGTTCAATGAATTACATTTTGATGTTTATCACGTCATGCATACTTGCGGAGTAATGTTCCGGTGAGGTGGATCATGAAATACTAATTTACTGTCATATCTTTTGTAACTGTAACACAAATATTATTTTACTATTCAAGCGTTTAACGTCGTGTATCTTTCAGATTGTCCTGATATAAAGCTAAGCGGCAGAGCATATAAATTATATTGGTGTTTTTTTTTAGCCTCAAAATATTGATTGTTTTAATATTCTTGAGCTTTTAATGGAAACAAAATTAAATGGTCTTACGTTCCGATTCTGGAAGGAAATGGTGAAGTGTGACTTTGCTAGTTTCGTTTTTATCTTAAATTAATAATAAGCTCAGCTTAGAGTCACCGTTTTGTCCGTCCATTCTTACATCCATCCGTTACCGTTTTCATGTCCGGAATATTTCTCACTACATGTAAGTATTGGTCAGAATTCAATTCAACGTCATGGTCAGCTTCAGTACATATAGGAGATTTGCTTTATACAATGACGCTTGGCTTCTAAGATGTTTAATCGACTTTTGGTACTTTGCAAATCCTGCAAATAAAATATTGAGTGCACATCTTGTTATGAATAGCTGGTAAGAATTCTATGAAACAACTTAACACCATGTAAGAAGATTTGTTACTAAGTAGACCCTTTAAACAAAAACTATCATAACAGCGGAAAGTGACGCCCCTATTAGCCGATGTGGACTGCACAGGCTAGTCTGGGTCGACCCTTTACGCACGAGCATTAAAGCCCATTTTAACAGAACGAGCCTCTAATTCTCTTAGCTAAGAAATAGTCAAATACGGACGTCCTTCAACCTTTTAAAACATTGGTCGTAAACAGGCGGTCATACCGGTTTTATTAATGGGTTTGGTGATTATACGTTTTATTGTTCTTTTTATGTTTTCGCAATTTATCACACATCATTAGTAAAGAACCTTTTTATTCAAATAACTGTTCTTTTCCGATGTCGCTGCTTCGATTTAAACCGGTTTATACCCCCGATCGCAAATGATTTAATTTGTGTTATTGTTGTTGTTTTTGTCTTACGTGATCGTCAACATGCCTAAGGCTCAGTTTATTCAGAAATATAAATGTATTCGAAAAAATACACATGAATACTAGTATAACCGTATAATATAGAACATGAGTGATGGTGTTTTGAATACAATTTTCCATGAATACATGTAGGTGTACAACGCAATCTAATGAAGTACAAAAACCATCAAACAACTATTACATATCATTTTATCATATTCGCATACATGATGTTTGCCTGACGTACATGATACGAACAATGGATAAAACACATAAGGCTAAAAAGATTTTAAAAAAAGCAAGAACAATATTTTAGTTTTCTCACTTTACCATAATTAAGGGAAAAAGTCTCATGTCTGTATAATAAATTTGCCATGTCGCCCTTTTGAAAAAAAACTTAACTAAAGCAAATTATCAATGCGAAACCTATTTAATGGTCGTTGAGATAATATATTGACATTAGCCTTGTCATAAAAAAGTATTTTTTTAAACAAACTGCCTAAAGATTACATGAGAGTCGCGCGAAAAAGGGGGTTTAATGCATGTGCGTAAGGTTTCGTCTCAGTTTAGCCTGTGTAGTTTGCACAGGCTAACCAGGGACGACAATTTCAGTTATTATTTTATTTTTTCGTTTAAAGGAAGACTCTTCTTGACGAAAAACCATTTAAGGCGCAAAGTGTCGTCCCTGATTAGCTCGTGGGACTGCACAGGCTAATCTGGGAGGACACTGTTCGCACATGCATTAAACCCACTTTTCACAGGGTGAGGCTCATATCAAAGTTTACCCCAGCAAATTGAGAATTTTAAATAATATTTTACTCAAAACACGACAAGATTAGTAATTTAAAATGTGAAAACATAAAATGAAGAAAACATTAGACCCATTATAGATATCGTCAGCAATTATCGGTATTAAAAATGTAACGCGTGAATTCTAAATGGGCACGAACGACACGGGACCTTATTATCCGCATTACTGCAACACGTAATTTACTTGTTATTAAATAAAACCGTAGGACATTCGATGTATACTGGGTAATATATCGGGCATCGTGCGAAAAGGTGACATCATTATCAGTTCATCATGAACCGAACCAGATGAGCTGAACGTCGTGCTTGGCTGGATTGAGACGTAATAACCATATATAAAAAGTTACCTTTAGAAAATAATATACGAAACATACCCACACTATTGAATTAACATTTTTTTATGATGACAATTTGGCACAATTATAAAAAACTTACTATTTCATCGCAATGAATATTCATCCGTTCGTTTGCAACAAAGATATGAGTCTCGCTCTGTGAAAAGAGTTTTCAATGAACGTGCGTAAAGTTTCGTCACAGATTAACTTGTGCAGTGCGCACAGGCTAATTAGGGACGACACTTTCCGCTTTTATGATATTTCACGTTAAAAAAAGTCTCTTCCTAGAAAAAAATCCAGTTTAGGCGGAGAATGTATTCCCTAATTAGCCTGTGCGGACTGCACGTACTTTAAACCCCATTTTCACAGGGCGCGTCTCAAATACGCTTAGCTATGAAATAATCAAATACGGACGTCCTTCAACCTGTTAAAAAAATTGCCGTTTATAGGCGGTCATACCGGTTCATTAACGGGTTTCGTGATAATACGTTCTTTTTCTTTTGATTTTTTTGCATTAAATCACACATCATAAATAAAGAACCTTTATATTCAAAGAATGGATTTCTTTCGATGTTGGAGCTTCGATTGTGTTTAAAAATGATACAAAGCTATGATGTTATGAGGTTAAGTTTTATGTAAACTGAACATTTAAATGAATAAATCTGGGCCAAGTGTGAGGAATGGAACTCCTAAAAATACGGTTTAAAAACCCGATCGCGACAGATTTCGTTGTTGTTGTTTTTTTCTTCGGTTTATTTAGAAAAGTAATNCACATTTTGGGAATGACGAACTCCTCCAATCGGACCTGAATGACCGTAGGCTGGCCGATCTGTTATGGATCGGCACCAAAATCTTCGGACGTGGGGTATCTCCTGACGAGCTGGTCAGATTTGTAAATCGACAACGCACCATCCCTGCCGAAGCATATGTCCCCAGTGAGGATGTCGAATGGCTGTCGATGGTGTGCAAGCAGAATGGCTGGGCGGCTCCGGAGGAATACAACCTGCATCCGGTAAACAGCAAATCCTTGCTATTCCACTGGAGGGTTTTGACGGTTCTCCTTTTCAACTTGTCTGTGGGAGACCGTAAACACTTCCAACAGGGAAGGGAGGAGAAATGTGAAGAGTCAGATGTCCTGATTGATTTGGAGGAACTGGTGGAGGTGGATAGTGTGGGGTTCAATTTAGAGATCACCAGGACGTATGAACACTCTGGTCCAAGCCGAGTAGTTGGAAATGACCCTATATCCGAGGTTGACCCCATAGCCGAGCAGTCCAGCCTTGTTGTCCAGCCGTTGCCGAGCTGCCCTGATCATGACCAATTCCTTGATGGAGGCCGGAAAACGGGAACCGGAAACACTATCCTGAAAGCGTGGGACAGCCATTTCCACCTTGATCGTACCAGCCAAACGCTATTTGGTCACCAGGAGGCTTCCCTTGTGAATATTCTCGCTGCAGATGTCGGAGTTATGCCCAAAGTCAAGGTTGAAGTGGTCGGTGGAATAATGGTCTACTGTGACCCTGAAAATTATCCCACCAACATCAAATGTCAGAGGAAAGGGTTTGGAGCGGCGGTGGGTATACACCCCAAGAAGGCGCCGTTCTTCCCGCACACCAAATTTGAGGAGCTCAGAAACCTTCTGAGGTTAAAGACAGTCGTGGCGCTGGGAGAAATCGGTCTAGACCGATGTGCACCCGCGTCCACGTGGAAACTTCAAGAAGAGATCTTGGTGAAAGTCCTGCAACTGAGCATGCCCATCCGTCCAGTGATTCTGCACATGCGAGACGCTGCGGATCAGCACTGTGGAGAAGTTGGGGCGAGATGTTTGCAGATTATGAAGGCCAATGTTGCTCCAACTCAACGTATACATCTCCATTGTTTCACCGGAACCGTGGAGCAGGTCGTGAGCTGGCTTGAGACATTTCCGAAGTGTTACTTCGGGGTAACCGGCCTGGTCAGAGAGTTCGACTGTTTCCAGAAGGCGGCACTTCGGAGAATTCCGAGGGGCCATTTGCTCATCGAAACAGATGCGCCTTACTTCAGACCATTGCAGGCAAGTGCGAGCACCCCAGCATTTATTGGAGAGGTCGCCCTGGAGGTTAGCCGAGTGAGAGGGGAAACGGTTGAAGAGGTCCTCGAGTTCACCTCGGCCAATACACGCATCCTCTACCAAATGTAACTTCCGGTAGGCAATGCCAGACGTGGAAATCCAGTTTCTTAGCTCAAAAACGCATTTATGTTGCTCATAATTATCCATTTTAATCAGACACTGATGAAACTTTATATTAACAAACATTAACCCGTGTTTCTTGGTCGGTATGGCCCGACTGAGGTCTCTACACTAATACTGAATGGACATAGCGTTCTGTTCAGTCAAGATTACCCAGTAACGACAACGTGATGAAGGTGTTACCAGCTCCATTTTAATAGAACAGGGGGGAGTGTGGTACGAAGTGGTTTAGGACGAATCGGCTGGAACCCGTGATTCCGGAAGTGAGAACCCCGTTAGACCAGAACTTTCCTGGAAGCCATTGAAACAACATTGCAAACGTCGTCGAGACTTTATTCGTCGGTGTATCCTGATTAATCTTCAGCATCACTCTGTCCCGTCTTGTACCACGGTGAGTACAATATAAATAATTGACATTTCAAGACAAATTAAAATATGGATAGTACATACAAAAAATGTGTTCTGTAATCCAATATAGAGTAATTATCAAATTATAATATATGGTGCGATGAACTGCTTTAACTAGTTGATATAATTTATTAAGTTATCCCATTTGCAAGTACATTTATCAAACAAGTGGCGTTTTTTATGCATAAACAAATCATTAACTGTTGCTGTATTGATTTTTTTTTTCTTTATGCTCAGGTAATTGTCGAATATGATCATGAACTGGGAACTGACCTGAAAGTAATCGACATGGTTTCTGCGCATGAAACTCTGTTTCTTCATGCTTGTCACTTATATCAAGTTATTTGAAAATCAATCCACGCTGTTCAAAGTTATAAATCAAAGTTATTTTCTATAATTAAAAAATGAAATTGACCCTGATAGAAATTTACTTTGAATCGCGATCCGAACCTTGATCCCGAAAGAGTTTTTATTAGTTTTTGTTTAATAGTTGGTGTTTGAGTTGGTGTTTGATCCTTGAATTGTGACCTCGATCTTTGGCCTTAGGTCAAATTTCTTGCTTCTGCCTTCCAGTAATTAGAAACATATTTTTCTAAATAATAATAATGTTATAAAATAACACTGGCATTATTTATGTTTTCTTTGATAATAAGCGTTTAAATATTTTGTTAATGCATTATATGTTTGCGAAACATGTTAACAGAAGCTTATAATAAGCTCACTCACGTATACCTGAATATTTCTTCGATCGATACTTGGAGAATGTAGAGGTTGGTATCTTAAACGATTACAAACAAGATAAAAACGACGTGGAACTCTAAACGATTACAAATGTTTGTCAAACCTTAAAGGCCAGTTGCGCTAACAGTCCTTTATCTTTGGAAATACATACACTTATGTAGCAGCCAAAGTGATTATGAAACATTAATTCACGTGAATAATTTGATCAAACATTTAAATGCCATTATGCTTATGAGTCGTGAACGTTTTGAGCAACTCAATTATTAAATGGCTAGTGTAGTAGATTTCAAAACGTTCCTTGTTATACGTTTTATGACACTTGATACTAATAGGTACATCGTTTGCAATTAACAATCAGAACATAGATTTACGGAACGATATCAGTTATTTATATACTATATAAACGATTATGCTTGACATATTATGCGAAGGGTGATATATGAAATAAAAGATTAAATGTGTAAGAAGTGTGGTGTCATAACATATTAGCGGAAAAAGACTTCACTTACAAAATTTATCTGGTACATCAATCACAGTTTACATGCTTTAATGGCTTTGATGCAAATTAACAGGTGTTTAGGGGAACAAATACTAATACGTATCTGTTTTTACATGGCTAGTTTCTTGTTTAAAAGTTAAATAAATGGATATTTCGAAGGAATGTTTTATGAGTGTTTTCTTCTCGATGGCAATTCTGTTAGTTTCACACTATTTGATTATATTCGTACACACTATTAAGCTTTCAGTGGTTTAACACATATAGTGTCAGCTTTCAACAGATTGCGAGGGCGTTAAGGAAGTGACCAAAATATATGCCTACGTCAAGCCACGAATGGCTTTCATCTGACACCTTTAGAAAACACTTAACTAAACGGCTTAGATAAGTGCATTACATACAAGACTAGCGGATGGTCACACTACTTGCTCCCTCAGAATGCCTCTGTCGTTTCAGTCTTACTGTTTTGGCAACGCTGTTACTCAAACAGCCTCTTTATGCCAATGAATATTTGGTAATTATTTCAAACTAGGCAATTATACAATTTTGTTTTCTCTGGAAACTTATGAATATATATAGAAGACCAATTAAAACAGAATGTATGCTTCCAGCACGATATTAAGTAGATGTTTTGTGATTAAAATGTTTTTTGTTCGAATGTTCTTATTTACATATAAACAATACTATATACATAAAAAAGTAACATAGGTTACTCTCATATGTTTATATGAATTGAAAAGGACTTGGACTATTTAACAGTAAAATGTGATAACAATGATGCACTCATTCGAGCTTATATCCCAATATGTATTTTACAACAGCAATAACCATTTACCGTCAAACGTTTTTAAACCATCACAAGAATAACTCAATATTCACAGTGCCCGAATCAAAAGATAGATTAAGTGTAATAGCAACTGGTATTTTAACCGTCTTAACGGATATTTGGGCTTGAACACATAATCTCATCATGTGTCCCTTGATACGGAAACCTTACACAGTTCGAAACTCGCTAAACCTGTAAAAAACAGAAATTGAAATCGTTTTACTAACATTTCAAATTAAATTTAAGCAATAGGCGACGAGACGTGCCCGATTTCAGTATTCGTTCAATGAATTGAATGTGGATGTTTATCACTTCATGCATAATTGCGTAGTAATGTTCCGGTGGGGTGGATCGTGAAATACTAATATACTGTCATATCTCTTGTTACTGTAACACAAATATCCCTGCCCCATTCAAGCAGTAAAATACATGAACACGTCGTGTTTCTTTCAGATTTTCCTGAGATAAAGATAAGCGGCAGAGCGCTTAAATTATATTGTTTTTTTTTTAGAATAGTGATTGTTTAAATAGTCTTGAGCTTGATGAAAACGAAATAAAATGGTTTTACGTTCCGATTCTGTAAAATGTTGTTGGAGTGTGAGATTGCCAGTTTTGTATATCTTTCATAAAACATAAGCGCACCTAAAAGTAGCCGTTTTGTCCGTCCATTCGTACCTTGGTTCGTTACAGTTTTCATGTCCGTAATATTTCTCAGTACACGTAAGTATTGGTTAGAATTCATCTATACGTCATGATCAGCTTAAGTACATGTTCCATCGTCTTTTTAGGACGTTGCAAATACTTCAAATAAAACAATGAGTGCCCATCTTGGTATCAATACCTGTTAGGAATTCTATGAAACTGTTAAGAACTATGTAGGAAGTTTTGTTACTAAAAAGAAATGTACAGAGAATCAGGCTGCTCCAGTTCAGTGGTCGTTCCCAGGCCGATTTAAACGGTGTTCAAATAAGCATTAAGTCCGTAGTTTATTTAGCATAGTATTGCTCAGAATCAAATGGAAAAACTTTTACTATGAAACATGTCACGTCAATGAATAATTACACACACCGTTTGAGTTTCGGCCTTTATTCCCGGCTGACTTACTAGATGTTCAGCATGCTTTCCTGGCTGACTTACTTGAAGTTGATTTTCAGCCTGGATTCTCGGCTGAACTACGGGCAGTTGATTTTAAAACTGGATTCCTGGCTGACTTACTGGTAGCATATTTAAAACCTGGTTCATGGCTGTCTACCGGCAGATCAATTAATTCAGGTCCATGTTGAAAGAGGTGATCTTCATACGTAATGTGTGATGATCGGAATCAGACTGTCTGACCTTATTGTAAGTTTGCTGCACTCCGTGAAAATTCTCGTAGTATAGTCATAGCAACTCACTATGATAATCATAATTGTACATACGTGTATCGTTGTTAAGGCAAGGAACATTACATCCGAATGTTAGTTTAAACTATCTCAAATAAATTTCATGAAGGTTTGTACGTTCCCTTATTGTGCTTAACTCGATATGTAACAAACAAAAGTAATAACACACTGAAAAAATTCTGCAATGTGTGTCCTACTAACAAAACAGACACGTATGCATGTATCAAATGTTTTGAGCAAACAAATAATGCACGAGAGTACCTTTGTACAACGTGTGAATGACATCGTGAACTTCATTTTGTACTGCATTTTGAAGTACAGTATAAGTTCATGGCAATTCGATAAAACGCTTGTACATTGGTATACATGCAACATTATCATGTGTTTTGACATGTAACTTAAGACTTTAACGATAAATATGCCTTTAAAATAGGGTTGCAGTTTGACAATATTGTAATATCATATTTCTGCAGTAACCGCGATATCATTTCATATAAAGCGACAAATTTTTTATATATTTTCATGCGAGAACACAGTATGAAACTGTACCATCAATCACTATGGACGTATCAAATACACATACAGTGAAACATTAGCTGCACCAAAAGAAAAACCCTTATTATTAATTGCGGTCCTGAATTTATATCAAGGAACCGATTGCCAAAGAGTTAGACACAAACAAATGCATAAGAAAGGACACACACGTACAGTACAACGTCATAGAACGGTCAATGCAAAAGCGCTGGGTATGTATACCGGTTTTAAGAAGCTTCAAACCTTACACTTGGTCTAGAAGTGTTCATTAAACATTTTAGTTTATTTACAAACTAACCTCATAGCATCGCGATTCCAATTAAATAGCCAAATCAAAGAGAAAATCAATACGAAGACAAATACTTTAACGATCGATTGTTTTATTCTATAAATACTGAATTCAACAATAAAAGGTAATCGCTTTAATTTCTGAAAGACTTATTTCGTTGCATGCGTATTTTTATATTGTTACATTTATTGCGTTTCATAAGTTAAGTGTTTGGGCATTGCAAATTAAAACCTAGCGATTAAGGGCAACATAAAAATATACTTGCCAATAAACCTGAATCGAGAATGATACAGTTTATGGCTTAAGTTCTTTCCGCGTGTTCAGCAACAAACCATTTAACTCGTTTGTGTCACAACATTTTACATGTGGTTGTATGTTACAAACATGGTTCAATTATATATATATATTTATATAAAGACATTTCGCTTAAGAAAGATAAATTAAAAGCCGTCAGAGAACTTCGTATGCAAATAAACGATAATACATTTGAGTCGCGCGAAAAAGGGGGTTTAATGCATGTGCGTAAGGTTTCGTCCCAGTTTAGCCTGTGTAGTTTGCACAGGCTAACCAGGGACGACAATTTCAGTTATTATTTTATTTTTCCGTTTAAAGAAAGACTCTTCTTGACGAAAAACAATTTAAGGCGGAAAGTGTCGTCCCTGATTAGCTCGTGGGGACTGCACAGGCTAATCTGGGACGAAACTGTTCGCACATGCAAAAAACCCACTTTTGACAGAGGCTCATTTCAAAGTTTACCCCAGCAAATTGAGAATTTTAAATAATTTTAACTCAAAACACCACAAGATTACTAATTTAAAATGTGAAAACATAAAATGAAGAAAACATTACACCCATTATAGATATCGTCAGCAATTATCGGTATTAAAAATGTAACGAACGACACGGGACCTTATTATCCTCATTACTGCAACACGTTATAATATATAATAAAATTATAGTTATTTACTTGTTATTAAATAAAACCGTACGACATTCGATGTATACTGGGTAATATATCGGGCATCGTGCGAAAAGGTGACATCATTATCAGTTCATCATGAACCGAACCAGATGAGCTGAACGTCGTGCTTGGCTGGATTGAGACGTAATAACCATATATAAAAAGTTACCTTTAGAAAATAATATACGAAACATACCCACACTATTGAATTAACATTTTTTTATGATGACAATTTGGCACAATTATAAAAAACTTACTATTTCATCGCAATGAATATTCATCCGTTCGTTTGCAACAAAGATATGAGTCTCGCTCTGTGAAAAGAGTTTTCAATGAACGTGCGTAAAGTTTCGTCACAGATTAACTTGTGCAGTGCGCACAGGCTAATTAGGGACGACACTTTCCGCTTTTATGATATTTCACGTTAAAAAAAGTCTCTTCCTAGAAAAAAATCCAGTTTAGGCGGAGAATGTATTCCCTAATTAGCCTGTGCGGACTGCACGTACTTTAAACCCCATTTTCACAGGGCGCGTCTCAAATACGCTTAGCTATGAAATAATCAAATACGGACGTCCTTCAACCTGTTAAAAAAATTGCCGTTTATAGGCGGTCATACCGGTTCATTAACGGGTTTCGTGATAATACGTTCTTTTTCTTTTGATTTTTTTGCATTAAATCACACATCATAAATAAAGAACCTTTATATTCAAAGAATGGATTTCTTTCGATGTTGGAGCTTCGATTGTGTTTAAAAATGATACAAAGCTATGATGTTATGAGGTTAAGTTTTATGTAAACTGAACATTTAAATGAATAAATCTGGGCCAAGTGTGAGGAATGGAACTCCTAAAAATACGGTTTAAAAACCCGATCGCGACAGATTTCGTTGTTGTTGTTTTTTTCTTCGGTTTATTTAGAAAAGTAATTGTACTCTGAAAAATGCACATTAAGGCAGGAATGCAATATTCAATCCCCCAGACTATTATAAATGTATTATAAAACATGATTGATTCTTTGAACACAATTTTCTATGAATTGGTGTACAGCGCTATCTTATGACGTATAAAAACAACCAAATAACTATTAAATATCATTTCATCATTGTAACAAAAAAGCAAGAACAGTATTTTAGTGTTCATACTTTATCATAATTAAAGGGGAACAGTTTTACCGTCTGTATAATATTATTGCAATGTTGCCCTTTTGAAGTCATCTCAAATAAAACCAACTACCAGTGCGAAACCTATTAAATGGTTGTCGAGTAAGTATATTTGAATTCCGGGGAGGACATAATGGATCGATAAATGTTGATACCACAGTATTGATTTCAAAATGAGGATAAAAAACTACCGAAATAGTATAGTGTCATGATGAGGCGGAAATCGTTCATTATCTAACAACAAAATATTGCTGTAGTTGGTACGTCGGTATGGAAATCGTTTTTGAAAGACTGAATAGGCCACCAAAATTTGCCAGTTTGCTATGAANATGTGCATTTTCTTCTTGTTAAAACTATTTTATATACAGAAAAATTGAATTAACTTTGTTTCCAGTGCGTTAGTTCGGTTATAAGTACTTAAAGAAGCAAATTTTGTAAGTTTATTCGGTAGAATGTATGCACGCGCTGTGCGAGGAAACAACCGTTGGTATATCGGGGTAATAACCCACGGTAAACTCCCTTCTCATTCTTATGTGCAATGGTTGGTTATTGGTGTGCGACTGTGGTAGAATATCTTATATACAACGCCGATTCTATATCCCTCCGCCTTTGGCGGGGGATAACACCAGTTACTTATGAAAAGTTAAAAACAAAGGGTGAGCAATTGAATCCTTATGGCGAGCAAGTTGTGAAAACAATAACCTTTAACAAATTGACGCGGTAGCAATTTAATTCCACTACATGTATATTTCATCATGTCCATTTCTAAAACTGATAAACACCGTTTTTCTATAACCACGTGATTATATGTTCTGCTTCAAGTCCCTTCGTACTTATCTATAGGGTACACCTTTTACTATACATGTACGCCATGCAAAACCCGTGTTTTAATAAGAGCGCGAAATTGTTGCTGTCGTCAATCAATCATGAAAAGCGTGCGTGTTGCACCTGGTCTAGATGCTTTATCCAAATATAGACGTGCAACTTAGTAAATGTAGTATTTTATGATGCAAACTTTAAATCAAAATTAATACACACGATGCCAAAGTATTGACCCATTGAAACTATAATACAAAGTAGAAAAGTTTCACATTGCTGTCAATACATGAACATGACTAAAAATTAAATGGAGATAAATTAAATTAAGCATTTAATTTCAGGCGAAAAATAATAATAAAAAAAAATATTATTTGCTTGAGAATTTAATACATTGCTCATTGATACCAATAGATTTATTATGATAATTATGTTGTGGTTAATTATTTGTTAGACTCACTCAAAGCGACAGGTACACTCATGTATATTGCAAATTAGCTTATGATGTGGGTCGTCATCGTAACGCTGAAACTTAGCTACTACTTTTTTTCCTGAGCGTCAACATACGTTGAATATCTGTTTTAAATATATTTCTTGTTTAAACTAAGCTTCATCTTTGTTATCATAATTGGTGTTTGTGTGAATTTTGTGTAAAATTATGAGAGATTGTAAATCAATTTCATTTTCCTCCTTGATATTTTTGCAAAATCTCATCACTGTAAACAATTAAAAGTAAATTACATTGGCGTTGGCACTTTTCGTGGCCGTTCGATTGGGGTACGTTAAAAAGTCGAAGTAAATGTCCTATAACTGTTATATTAAATTCATTCAAAGAGCGAACAATTGCAGTGCCTTCAGCGCTTTGATTATTTATTTGTATAGATGCATTTTTGCGGTAGGTATTAAATCGGTCACTGACTAGCTACAAATTAGCATAGATAACGATGAGAATATAGGCAGCCGGAAACGTACCGACGTTGAATATTTGTTTTGCTTTTGTAAATGTATTAAGCCTTTTTTAAAATAAAACATGTTCTTTTTATGTACGTTAATGACACATAATAATATTTAACGTTTTACACCAAATGTCAATAGGTAACGTTTGCCCTTTTTGTATATATTTAGTTTGCAGCTCCTTTGTTTAAACAACCGAATGTGATTTTGCAAAATCTATCCTGTCGACATGTTAGCGTGCATGTTTTATGTAGTTACGGTCAGTGACCGATTTAATACCTACCGTATTTTATAAAGTACACATGAAATATACTTAGTTTGTTCTGAGGCATTGATCAGTATTGCTTTCCTCAGAAAAAATCGTCCCTTTGGTGCAGAAAAGTCACCATGTGACATTTATTTTTAATGTCATATGGTACCTTTTTGCACCAAGGCGGCAAATTAATTGCTTTCATTTTATTTGCCTTAACTATCATCAATTATTCAAATCAGATCATGGCGATAACTGACACTGCGATAAGGTGCACACATTAATTTCTTAAATGTCAAACATTCAAGAAAGACAGCAATTGTTAAGTTTGATTAACGTATCTCCTACGTACACCTTTTTTGTTAATACATACGTTAGGTCATTAAGTAATGTTTGGGTTTTTCTCATTTTTTCTTAATGGCTATATAAGCTTTGACAGCTTGCAATTTTGACCAAAAATACACAATATTACAACATTCCATCGGCGCAACTAGACTCGCATATATGATTTATAGCAAAGCAAGTATGTATCGATACTCTATTAAAACGATTATGGAATAGGTTTACAAGTTAATAATGCACACAGAAATTTGGTCCATCTATAAAAAAAAATCAATCTATCAAGTTAGAGATGAATCTTTAAAAAAAAAGGCCAGTTGAGTTAACAGTCCTCTCTATCTTTGGACATAAATACACTTTTTAGCAGCCAACGTTATTATGAAACATCAATTTACATATTAATTTGATATAATAGTCTAAGGCCGTTAACGTTCTGAGCAACTTGACCCTAAATGGTTAGTGCAATACATTTCAACGTGCCATGGAATACTTTGCATGATACTTGATACTTATACAGCTATATGGTTCGTAATTCTCATTCATAAAATAGATTACAAGAACGATATCAGTTATTTATATTCTATATTAACTATCATGATCAACATATTATGCGAAGCGTGATATATGAAATAACAAATAAATGGGTAAGCAATGTGGTGTCTTAACGTATTAGCGGGCAACTCTTCCCTTACATAATTTAAGTAGTACATTATTACTGTTTACATTCGTAAATTGCTTTGATAAAAAAAAAACGCGAATGAAAGGAGACTAATAAGAATACGCATCTGTTTCTACATTTCTAATTGCTTGTTTAAACTTTTAAAAGCAGATTTTTTTAAAGGAATGTTTTATGGAGGTGTCCTTATCGATGTCGATTCTGTTTGTTATACAATATTTGATAACATTCGTACACACTATTGAGCTTTCAGTGGTTTAACAAATATAGTTTCTGCTTTGTATTCAATTGAATGCGTAGGCGGTTAGGAGGTGATACAAATATATACCTACGTCAAGCAACGAATGGCTTTCATCTGACACCTTTAGAAAACACTTAACTAAACGGCTTGAATAATTGCCCTCAATACAAGACAAGCTGAGGGTAACTATCCTTGCTCCCTAAGAATGCAACTTGCGTTTCAGTTTTACTTTATTGCAAACGATGTTACCAAATCAGCCTCTTAATGCCAATGAACATTAGGTAATTATTTCAAACTCTATTTTTGTTGTTTGTTTTTTCCTGCCACTTATACATATATACAGAAGACCAATAATAACAGAACTTATGCTTCCAACACGATATTCAGTAAATCAGTAAATGTGTTTTTATTAAAAAAAAATGTTTAACGTCGAGTATTTTTATTTCCATATATTCCACTATATATACATGACATAGGTAACGTATGCTACTCTCATATGTTTATTTGAATTCAAAAAGACGTGTAATATTTTACAGTAAAATTTGATAACAATGATGCAATCATTCGAGCTTATTACCTTATATATTTTTATTTTGTTATCAGCAATAACCATTTACTATCAAACATATTTTAACCACTACAAGAATATCTCAATATTCGCAGTACCCGAACCAAAAAGTAAATAAGTGTCATAACTCTTAACAAGCTGTATTTTAACCGTCTTTACGTGTATTTGAATCGAACGCATCATCGCATCACGTGTCCCTTGATTTGTAAACCTTAGATAGTTTAATATTCTCTAAACCTGTAAAAAAAAGCAGAAACTGAAATCGTTTCAATAACATTTGACATTAAATTTAAGCCATAGGCGACGAGTCGTGGCCGATTACTAGTTTTCGTGCAATGAATAACATTTGGATGTTTATTACTTCATGCATAATTGCGCAGTAATGTTCCGGTGGGGTGGATCGTGAAATACTAATTTACTGTCATATCTGTCGTAACTGTAACACAATATCACTACACTATTCAAGCGGTTAACGACCTTCACACGTCCTGTTTCTTTCAGATTTTCCTGATATAAAGCAAAGTGACAGAGCGTGTAAATTATATTGGGGTTTTTTTCTTCAGAATACTGATTGTTTTAATATTCTGGAGCTTTCGATGGAAACTTAATTAAATGGTTTTATGTTCCGATTCTGTGATGGTGAAGTGTGACTTTGTCAGTTTAGTTTTTATCTTACAAAAAAGAAAAAGCGCATCTCATAGTCTCCGTTTTGTCCGTCCGTTTGTACGTCTGTCCTTTACCGTTTTCATGTCCGGAATATTTCTCAGATAATGTAAGTATTGGTTAGAATTCAATTACACCTCATGATCAGCTTAAGTACATGAAGGAGATTTGCTACAAACCAGGCTGATTAAAACTGTTTTCCAATGAGCATAAAGTCCGGAGTTTTGCTCAGAAACAAATAGAAACACTTTTATTATGAAAGATGTTACTTTAATGAATGATTACACAAACCGTTTGAGTTTCGGCCTTTTTCCCAGCTGACTAACTAGCAGTTGATTTTCAGCGTGTATTCCTGGCTGACTTACTTGAAGTATATTTTCAGCCTGGATTCTTCCGCGGCTGAATTACTGGTAGTTGATTGAAAACCTTGATTCTTTGCTGACAATTAGATAATTTATTTCAGGTCGATTTAAACGGTTTTAAATAAGCATTTCGTCCTGAATATTGCTCATAAACAAGTGGATTTGTTTTCACTATGAAACATGTCATTTTTTAATGAATGATTTTACAAACCGTTTGAGTTTCGGCCTGTATTCCCGGCTGACTTACGAGCAGTTGATTTTCAGCCTGAATTCCTGGCTGACTTACTTGTAGTTGAATTTCAGCCTAAATTCATGGCTGACTTACTGGTAGTCGATTTAAAACTTGGATTCCTGGCTGTCTATCGGCAGATAATTTACTTCAGCTTCATGTTGAAAGAGGAGATCTTAATACGTTATGTGTAATGATCGGAATCAGACTGTCTGACTTTATTGTAAGCTTGCAGCACTCCGTGAAAATTCTCGTATTATAATCATAGTAACGCACTATGATAATCATAATTGTACATACGTGTATCTGTGTTAAGGCAAGGAACATACATCCGAATGTTAGTTTAAAATATCTCATATGAATTTCATGAAGGTATGTACGTTCCCTTATTGTGCCCAACCCGATATGTAACAAACGAAAGTAATGACACACTGAACAAATCCTACAATGTGTGTCCTATAAACAAAACAGACACGAATGTATGTATCAATTGTTTTGAGCAAACACATAACGTACGAGAGTACCTTTGTACAACGTTTGAAAGACATCGTGAACTTCATATTGGTATGCATTTGGAAGTACAGTTTAAGTTCATGCCAATTCGATAAAACGCTTGAACATTGGTATACATGCAACATAATCATGTGTATTGACATGTAACATAAGACTAAAACGACGAATATGCCTTTACAATAGGGTTGCAGTTTGAAAATATTTTAATCATATTTCTGCAGTTACAGCGATATCGTTTCATATTAAACGACAAAAAAGATATTTCATAACTTCATGCGAGAACACAGTAGGAAACTGTACCATCTATCACTATGGACGTATCAAATACATATACAGTGAAACATAAGCTGTACCAAAATGAGGAAACTCTTATTACTAATTGCGTTTCTGATTTTATATCAAGGAACCAATTGCCAAACAGTAAGTCACAAACACCATCAAAAGACAGGACCCACACGTACATACCAACGCCTTGGAACGGTCAATTCAAAAGCACTGGTGATGTTAACCGGTTTTAAGAAGCCTCAAAGCTAACCATTGGTTTTAAAAATTAAATTCACTCAACATTTAAGTGCACATACAAACTAAACTCATAACATCACGTTTAAAATTAAATATCAATAAACGAGATACTGAATTTAACGATACAAATTATCGTTTTAATTTTCTAAAAGATTTCTTTCATTGCAAGCCAATTGTTATATTGTGATATTTATTGCGTTCTATAAGTAAGCTGCGCATTATGTTATGAAATGACCCATAGCGATTGAGAGGAAATCAAAAAAGCTTATAAATAAACTTGTAATCAGAATGCCAAAAGTTTTCGTTAAATTCCTTTGGCGTGTTAAGCATCATACCAATTCACTCGTTTGTGACATAAAACATGTTACATTTGAAGGTTACACAAATGGTTAATTTATAAAAACCCACTTCTCTTGCGAAATATATATAACAATCCTTTTGGCAACCTTGTGTGCAAACAAACGATAATTCATATCAAAGTCTAATCAGCAAATTGAGGATCTTAAAGTCATATTAACTCAAAACACGACAAGATAAGTCTAATCTAAAAACATAAAATAAAAGAAAACATAAGACCCATTATATAAATCGTCAGTAATAACCGGTATTAACACTGTTAGGAGTGAATTGTTTATGGGTATGAACTACATGGGACCTTATTATCCGCACTACTACAACACGTAATTTATTTCGTTATTAAGTAAAACCGTAGGACATTCGATGTCAAGTGGGTAATATATCGGGCATCGCGTGAGGTGGTTACATCATTATCAGTTCATCGCGTACCGAACCAGATGAGTTGAACGTCTTGCTTGGTTGGATTGAGACGCAATAAGAATATATACAATGTTAACCTTTAGCAATTACATACTAAACGTACCCAAAATATTAAATTTGATTTTTTTGGATGACTTTTTTGCACAATCATAAAGAACAATTATCAAAACAAACTATTTCATAGCAATGAATATTCATCCGAACGTCAACAAAGCAATGAATCGCGCTCTGTGAAAAGGAGGTTTAATGCTTGTGCGTAAAGTGTTGTCCCAGATTAGGCTGTGCAGTCCACACAGGCTAATCAGGGACGATAAATAACGCCTAAACTCGAGTTTTGCTAAGAAGAGACTTTCTTTACACGAAAATTATCATGAAAGCGGAAAGTGTCGTCCCTGATTAGCCTGTTCGGATTGCACAGGCTTATCTGGGTCGACACTTTACGTACATGCATTTAAAACCCTTTTCATAGAGCGAAGCTCAAATACTTTCAGCTAAGAAATAGTCAAATACGGACGTTTCAACCCGTTAAAACATTGGTCGTTCACTGGCGGTCATACCGATTTTTTAACGAATTTGATGATAATACGTTTCCTTTTTAGCTCACCTGAGCGATAGCTCGGGGTGAGCTATTGTGATCACTCAGCGTCCGGCGTCCGTCCGTCCGTCCGTCCGTCCGTCCGTCTGTTAACAATTTGTAAACATCTTCTTCTACTAAACCATTGAGCCAATTTCAACTAAATTTCATGTTGAGCATCCCTAGGTCATGGGACAAAAGAATTGTTAAAAAAAATTTGATCACATAACCAAGATGGCCGCCATGACCATATATGGTAAAAACCTTAAAAAATCTTCTTGTCAGAAACCGCTCATCAGATTTTCAAAAAATTTCACAGGGATGACCTTTGAAGGCTCCCCTGAAAAAGTTGTTCAAAGAAATTTGATTCGTCAAAAAACATGGCCGCAGGAGCTCGTTGAACTTTGCATGTTTATTCGTTTTTGCCTATTTTGTGAAAACTTTCAAAAATCTTCCACATTTTTTGTCCGATCCTTTCCAAATTTGCACAGTGTCTTTATATCAATGAGGACACGAACCCTACAAAAAATGAGCATTATTGGTCCATGAAGTACAGAATTACCTCCCCTTGAATTGAGAAAATGGTGTTTATGCAATAAAGTCCANACAATGGCTGCTACTACAACTTATAGCCGATATAGGGGCATGCATGTTTTACAAACAGCCCTTGTTATGCTTGCAATAATATGTTCATGGTATGTTTTTAGTAGGGATGTAATCGATTTCGACAATATATCAACGATATGCAATTGCCGATTCGTTTTCAATATCAATTTTGAAATATTGAGTATCGTTTATCTAATTACCTCACAGGTTGAAATTTTAACATAAAGCAGGCTGTTCTTTGTTTTTATATAGATTCCACTATATTATGACACAATTTCATTATTTTAATAACACTATTTAATTTACCCTGTACATGTACATTACATCTAACAACTTAAGAATAATGCAGTTATATTTAGGTTTTTAAACATAATAGCCAAGAGTTAATGTATTTTTATAACTTATTTTAAGCGAGTCATAGCACCAAACACCCATAAATCGATATATTGCTGTATCGTCGATATTTCCTTTCACAAATAGGATGATCTATGGGTACCCTAGATGTATCCACCTGATTGTCATTTTGATCGGACAATTTTTGAAGGAGTTATGGCCCTTTGTTACTTTTAACTTTATAGAAGATATAGGGAGAAAATCTTGTTATCACAACTCCTCTGAAACTACTTAGAGGATTTTCACATTATTACTACAGAATGACCTATCGGTGCCCTACTTGTGTCCACTCAATTTTCATTTAAATTGGACAATTTACCGGTATGAAGGAGTTATGACCCTTTGTTACCAGGTGCCGTGTGAAATAGGTGAGCGACTCCAGGACCATCATGGTCCTCTTGTTTCTTTGATGTTTTGGCAATTAATCACACATCATAAGTTAAGAGCCTTTTTATTCCAATAATGGTTCTCTTCCGATGTCGCTGCTTCGATTGTTTATAAAATAATACAAAAATGTGAATATATGATTTGAATGTTTATATATACTGAACTGTTAAATGAATAAATCTGGACCAAGTGTGTGGACTGGAGCTATTTAAAACCGGGTTTAACCCCCGATTCCAACCGATTTAATTGTTGTTGTCGGTGTTGTTGTTGTTGATGATTTTGTCTCACGCGATCGCCAACATGTCTAAGCGTCAGTTTATTCAGAAAAATTATTGTTCTCGGAAATATCCGCATGACGACTAGTATAAACTTATTATTAAACACGAGGGTTTTGGTTTTGAACACAATTTTTCATTAAAAAGGTGTACAACGCAATCTTATGAAGTATTTAAAACAACCAAACAGCTATTAATTATCATTTTATCATTTTCGCCTACATGATGCATGCCTTACGTACATGGTAAGAACAATGGATAAAACGCACAAGGCTAAACAGATTGTAACAAAAAAGCAAGAACAGTGTTTTAGTGTTCTTACTTTACCATAATTAAGGGAAAGAGGTTTTACTGTCTGTATAATAATATTGCAATATCGCCCATTTGAACTTATCTCAAATAAAACCAACTACCAGTGCGAAACCTATGAAATGGTTGTCGAGTGTGTCTTTGAATTAGCCCTGTCATAAAATAGGTATTTTCATATTGCATAAAGTTGTCATGGGTAAAATAACCAGACTGAATCGGATGAAATACCTTTTGAACAGGCGTTTAATTAAATCAAAAGAAGTACATATAAATAGTTAAAATTATTCTGAACAAAAAACCTGCAAGCTCCATAAGAAGCACTACACATATAAGTTTATGCATACCAAATGCAAATCAATTATAATGCGATCAAATATTATACAAGTGCGTATATTTAGATAATATTAAAATACCATGTTTTATTTCGCAAGATATAACTAACGTGCTGATTTGCATTCCTTTGAACATGGGACATGTTAACTATTCACGCAACAGTTCACAATGTTGTGCATGGCGCATGACATATCATGGTAATGAGCTTTTATAATAATTGTTATCTATGCCTTTGCATGCGGGGTAATTTGTCGTCTGCTAAAATGTCGTCTGCTGAATTTCTAAAATTAGCATTTTCTTCGATTTTTTTCAAAGAATACTATCAGAATAGCAAACAGTTTGGATCCTGATGAGACGCCACGTTTTGTGGCGTCTCATCTGGATCCAAAATGTTTGCAAAAACCTTCAAAAACCGGTTCCAGCACTCAAAGGGCTATGCATGTTGGCTGTATGCATTAAAGCGGTCAATGACTGTAACTACATAAGTAACATGAACGATAACATGTCCACCGGCTAGATTTTTAAACCACAATCGTTTGTTTAACCAGAAAAGCCGCAAACTAAAAATATATAACAATGACAAAAGCACTTTTGGTGTCAAACGTTTAATATTAATTTGTGTTATATACGCGCATAAAAAGATCATGTTTTATCCTATTACCAGATGAAAACCGATAGGATAACAACGATGGTTTAAACTTGAGCTATATACTTTCGCTATTTTTCGAGCATTTGTGGGTTTTTTTCCAAAATTGGAGAATCTTCTTTTGTCAACTACGGAATAACAAAATCGTCTAAAAATGCGATATTCTCAATTTATTTAAAAAGACTGAATACTGTATGGTATTCAATTACTAAAGCATAGCATATGTTCAACGTTGGTACGCAACCGCCTATCTATATTGTCATCGTTATATATGCGTATGTGTAGCTAGTCACTTAACAGATCGAAGGGATCTGCTAGCTTCTCTGTTTATGCATTACTTTTCATTAGTTAAATAATAAATATTAGACGATATCGCTATTAACGAGAGTACAAAAACGCAAAGTTCTTTAATTACGTTACATCAGAATGCATACGTGAATACAATCTAGTATTGTGGGGGATATGGTGCTTAAGTCAATATTGCACACAATAAAAGGGCGATTGAAAATTATGGCAGTTCAAGACAAAATAAAATATCGATGAGTACATAGAGAATAATAGGTCGGTGCCGAATAAAGCGAAGTTTATTTTGCGAGGCTTAGAAAATCTGAACCACGAGCCTTGGCGAGTGGTTCAGATTTTCGGGCCGAGCAAAATGAACTTCGCTTTATTCGGCACCGACCTAGTATTCGATTTATCCCATCAATATTCTATTTATCATACATTGTTTTTATATTTAACTTGTTTCTTATGCAATCAAACATCAAAATCAGATTAAATTGACTGAATCTAACCTTGCGTAGTAATTTTTAAATTGTGTGTGATCTTTTCCGTTTACGCCACTCGAAATAGTCCTTAAGCATTCCATGCAAAAGCAGAGTAACAAGACAAAATACCGCTATATGCCTCGATTCAAATTTAATCAGCATTCCAAATGTTACACACTCAAGTAGAACACAAACGCTTTTGTTCAAATTAAAATTCTAGTTTCACCACTGCAATAAACAAAAGAATGGCTGCCATTTTGAACTTACGTCAGGCATGATTCAGCATTTATCCTCGCCGATAATGTAAATTTTAGTCTATAAACAACTCTTCTTTTTACATACTTTTTACTTACTGGCATAACAAAGTCAAACATCTACTGCTTCTTGTTCTACTCACTTAAGTTATGTAACTACCATATTTATTTTCGTCAGTTTTGTTTGGCGAGTTAAAACTTCCGCACATAAAACAACATTGATTTCTTCATCGCCATTTGGTATAAAAACACGCTTACCTCAATCAGTCAATGGCAACTTTAATTCAATCATAATAAAAATAAAGTTACAACGATATGCACTTCCATTTTTTGTTGAAAAGACGACGAAAAAAAAAACAAACAAAAACCAAAAAACGTTCGAACTAGTATCTTACCTTTAATTATCCTTTAACATCCATAAATAATCCATTTAACACAATAATTGACGATTTTGCATTTATGGTCTTTAATAATTATTTTAGCATAGTTAAATAAAGACCCTTATGCCATCCTATCACTAGTCTATATCTATTCAAATGTGTTTATGAACTCGATAAACTTTCCACTTCGTCACACGCTACGTCATGATGACGGTCATGTACTCTACATTTCTCAAAATTAAACTGTTGAGTTTCGTCACAGAAATTACGTCACACGAGATAAACGTCATAAATTGCGCAATAAATAATGAAAAATAAAAGTACGGAAAGCCGGTTTTGAGATAAATTTAAGTGACAATTCGGCTTTTATATATATACGGTATATTGATTTGAAAAAGCAAACATTCATTTCATGTATAAATCCAAAAAAAGTAGTCCGCCGCGCGTGACAGCTCTATTTCAACACTGCTGAAAATAAACGAAAATATATCCCACAGTCCTTTATTTCGACAATGCACGTCTGAGGATGGGATAAATAGAAAATATGTGTTTTCTAATCAAAGATAAAGTAATTATCAAATTATAACATCTGGTTCGATGTACTGCTTTTACCTAGTTGATATGTTTAATTAAGTTATTCCATTTGCAATTGCATTCATCAGACAAGTGACGTTTTTATGCATAAACAAACCATATACAGTTGCTGTTGTAATATTATTTTATGCTCAGGTAATTGTCAAATATGATATTGAACTGGGAACTGACCTGAAATTAATGGACATGGTTTCTGCGTATGAAACTCTGTTTCATCATGCTTGTCACTTATATCAAGTTATTGGAAAATCAATCCACGCTGTTCAAAGTAATAAATCAAAGTTATTTTCAAAAATAAAAATTGAGATTGACCCTGATAGACATTTACCTTTGAATCGCGCTCCGAACCTTGATCCCGACAGAGTGTTTATTAGTTTGTGTTATATAGTTGGTGTTTGAGTTGGTGTTTAATCCTTGAATTGTGCCCTCGATCTTTTGCCTTGGGTCAAATGTCTTGCTTATGACTTCCAGTAAATAGAAATATGTTTTTCTAAATAATAATAATATTATAAAATAACACTGGCATTATTTTTTTTCGTTGATATTAAGCATTTAAATTGTTTGTTGATGCATTATATGTTTGCGAAACATGTTAACAGAAACTAATATTAAGCTCACTCACTTATACCTGAACGTTTCTTCAAATGATACTTGGAGCATGCAGATTAATGGAATCTTTAACGATTACAAACAAGAAAAAAACGACGAAGAACTCTAAATGATTACTATTGTTTGTCAAACCTTAACGGCCCTGTGAGCTAACAATCCTCTAACTTGTGACATAAATAAACTTATGTAGCAGCCAACGTTATTATGAAACATTAATTTACGTGAATAATTTGATAAAATATTTAAATGCCATTATGCTTATTTGTTTTGAGCAAATCCATCCTTAAATGGCTAGTGTAGTAGATTTCACGACGTTCCATGTTAAACGTTTTATGACACTAGATACTAATATAGGTACATCGTTTGCAATTCACATTCAGAACATAGATTAATGGAACGATATCAGTTATTTATAACCTATATAAACGATTATGCTTGACATATTTTGCGAGGCGTGATATATGAAATAAAAAATCAAATGGGTAAGAAATGTGGTGTCATAAAATATCAGCGGAAAAAGACTTTCCTTACATAACTTAATGAGTACATCAATCGCTTTTTACATTCTTCAATGTCTTTGATAAACATTAACAGGTGTTTAGGGGAAATAATAAGAACTAATATGGATATTTAGAAGGAATATTTGATGAGGGTTTCCTTCTCGATGTCGATTCTGTTTGTTTGACAATATTTGATAATTTTCATACACACTATTGAGCTTTCGGTAATTTAACATATATGGTAGCTTTCAACTGAAGGCGATGTTGTTTATGAAGTGATCAAAATATATACGTATGTCAAGTCACGAATTGCTTACATCTGATAACTTTAGAAAACACTAAACTAAACGGCTTAAATAATTGCATTCAATTCCAGTCTAGCGGAGGATAACTATCCTTGCTCCCTGAGAATGCCTCGTGCGTGTCAGTTTTACTTTATTGGCAACGATGTTATCTAAACACGCTTTTTATGCCAATTAATATTTTCTAATTATTTAAAATTAGGCAAATTTATATTTTTGTTTTCTCCTGTTAAACAGAAGACCAATTATAACAGAACGTATGTTTCCAGCAGGATATTAACTCGATGGTTTGTGATAAAAATGATGTTTTCTTCAATGTCGAATGTTTTTTGTTATCATATACAATACTATATACATCACCTAGGTAACATAAGTAACCCCCATATGATTATTTGAATTAAAAATAAGTGTAATATTTTAAAGTGTTAATGTGATAACAATGATACACTCATTCGAGCTTATTAACCAATAAGATTTTTGATCAGCAGTAAACATCTACTGTCAAACATATGTAAACAATTACAAGAATATCTCAATATTCGCAAACGTTAAAAAAGTGTCCTAGAACTTAACAAGTTGCTTTTAACCGTCTTTACGTACATTTGGGCTTGAACGCATTATCTAATCATATGTCCTTTGATTTAGAAACCTTACAAAGTTTTCAAACCTTGAAAAAAAAACAGAAATTAAAATCGTTTCAATTACATATCAAATTAAGTTTAAGCCATATGCGACGGTTCGTGGCCGATTACTAGTATTCGTTCAATGAATTACATTTGGGTGTTTATCACTTTATGCATAATTGCGTAGTAATGTTCGATGAGGTGGATCGTGTAATACTAATTTTCTGCCATATGTTTCTTAACTGTTACACAACTATCACTACACTATTCAAGCGGTAAACGACCTTCACTCGTCGTGTTTCTTTCAGATTTTCCTGATATAAAGCTAAGCGGCAGAGCGTGTAAATTATATTGGTGTTTTTTAGCCTCAAAATATTGATTGTTTAAATTTTAATGAGTTTTTTATGGAAACGAAATTAAATGGTTTAATGTTCCGATTCTGTAAGGTAATGGTGAAGTGTGACTTTGCCAGTTAATTTTTTTATCTTACATAAAACATAAGCGCACCTGATAGTCACCGTTTCGTTCGTCCATTTGTACGTCTGTCCGTTACCGTTTTCATGTCAGGACGTTTCGCTTCTAAGATGTTTCATCGCCTTTTTGGGACTTTGCAAATACTTCAAATAAATCATTGAGTGCACATCTTTTTATCGATAGCTCTTATGACTGCTTACAAAACTATTAAGAACTATGTAGGAAACTTTGTTACTTAAACAAAATTTACAGAGAATCCGGATGCTCAACCTCAGTGGTCATTCGTATACCGATTTTGAAGAGTTTTCAAAGAATCATTTAGTCCGGAGTATTGCGCAGAAACTACTGGCAAAACTTTTATGAGTGATAACACAAACCGTTTGATTTTCGGCCTGTATTCCGGCTGTCTTACTAAATGTAGCAGTTAATTTGCAGCGTGTATTTTTGTCTGATTTACTAGCAGTTGATTTTCTGTCAGTATTCCTGGTTGACTTACGTATAATGGATATTCAGCCTGTATTCCTGGCTGACTTACTGGTAGTTGATTTTCAGCCTGTATTCCTGGCTGACTTACTGTTAACTGATTTGTAGCCCGGATTTCTGGCTGACTTACTAGCAGTTGGTTTTTAGCCTGTATTCCAGGCTAACTTACTGGTAGGGTATTTTCAGTCTGTATTCCTCGCTACTACTGGTAGATAATTCACTTGAGGTTCATGCCCAATATGTAGATCATTACACTATGCTTAACGATCGGAATCCTAACTGCCTGCCGTGCTTTTAAGCTTGCTGCACTTCTTGCGAATTCTCGTATTATAATCATAGCAACACGCTGTCATAATTGTACATACGTGTATTGTTGTTAAGGCAAGGAGCAGACGACCGAATGTTAGTTTTTAACAAATTCAAATGAATTTCATGAAGGTATGTTCGTTGCCTTATTGTGCCCAATAATTTGATGTGTAAAAGGACAAAATAAATTACACACTGACAAAAGCAAAGAATGTGTGTCCTACTTACGAAACAGACACGGCATGTACCAAGTGTTTTGAAAAACCACAATTTCCACGACAGAACCTTTATTTGTATGACACCGTTAACTTAATAATGTTATGCATTTTGAAGTACAGTTAAAGTTCATTGCAATTTGATACATCGCGTGAAAATTGGTTACATTCAAAATTAGCATGTGTATTGACATGTAACATAAGCCTTAAACGACCAATATGCCTTTACAATAGGGTTGCAGTTTGAAAATATTATAGTTTCATCTGTTTATAGGAACGTTGATATCGTTTCATATAAAACGATACAAACGACATTTCATATTTTCATGCGAGAACACAGTAGGAAACTGTACCATCCTTCACTATGAATGTATCAAATTCACATAAAGTTAAACATTAGCTGCACGAACATAAAAACAAAACGTATTATTAATTGCGGTCCTGAATTTATATCTGGGAACCGATTGTCATACAGAGAGACTCAAACATGCAATAGACAAGACACATACGTATAGAACAACGACTTGGAACGGTCCATGCAAAAGCAGTGGGGATGTAAACCGATTTTAAGAAGTTTTAATCGAACAATTTGGCATATAAAAAAGTAATTCATTAAACATTTTAGTGCACATACAAACTAACCTCATAGCATCACGATTCCAATTAAATAGCCATACAGGAGCTATTGATTTAACGATATAAGGTAATCGCTTTAATTTCTAAAAGAATCATTTCGTAGCAAGCGTATTGTTATATTGTTGACTTTTATTGCTTTTTTTAAGTGTTTGTGCATTATTTTATGAAATAAACTCTAGAGATTAGGGACAACATACAAATAAATGTGCAAATGCATCTGTATCAAGAATGATTTAAATTATTGCTTAAGTACCTTCCCTGTGTTTAGCAACAAACCAATTATAATAATAACTAGTTTGTGACAAAACATTTTAAATTTGCATTCAGGTTACATAAATGGTTTAATTACAAAAACCCAATTCACTTACGAAACATATATAACAATCCTTTAGGAAACCTCGTGTGCAAATAAAAGATAATGTATTAAAAAAAAAAGTCTACTCAGCAAACTGATGATCTTAAACTCAAACCACGACAAGATTAGTCTTATTTAATATTAAAAAAACATGAAATAAAAAAATAAAATAGACTTATTATAGAAATCGTCAGCAATAACTGGTATTTAAACTGTTACGAGTGAACTGTTAATGGGTATAAACGACATGGGACCTTATTATTCGCATTACTGCAACACGTAATGTACTTGTTAGGTTGGGTTAAGGAGACGCAATAAGCATATATCAAACGTTATCATTTGGAAATTACATACTTAACATATCCACAATATTAAATTTGCATTTTGTGGATGACTAGTTTGCATAATGATACAATGATTAAGAACAATTATCAAAACAGACCATTTCAATGCAATGAAATTGAACTTTTAAATAAATAAATCTGGGCCAAGTTTGAGGACTGGAGCTCCTTTAAACCGGTTTAAATCCACGATCGCGACCGATTTCGTTGTTGTTGTTGTTGTTGTTGCTGTTGTTATTGTTTTGTCTTACGCGAACGTCAACATGTCTAAGCATCAGTTTATTCAGAAAAATAAGTGTACTCCAACCAATGCAGATGAAGACAAGAGGGCAATATTCAATCGTTCAATAATCGTATAATCGATTATAATATGCGAGTGATTTGTTCTGAACACAATTTTACATTTATAGATGTACAACGCAATCTTATGAAGTATAAAAAAATACCCAAGCAACATTTAAATATCATTTTATCATTTTCGCTTACATGATGTGAGCCTGAATTAATGGTAAGATCAATTGAAAAAAACGCATAAGGCTAAACGGATTGTAACAAACAAAGCAAGAACACTATTTCAGTTTTCTAACTTTACCATAATTAAGGGAAAAGGTTTGTCTGTCTGTATAAAAATATTGCAATTTTGCCCTTTTAAAGTAATCTTAAATAAAACCAACTACCAGTGCGAAACCTATTAAACGGTTGACAAGTAAGCGTATTTGAATTCGCACTGTCATAAAAAGGTATTTTAACAACACATTGCATTCGGATGTTATGGGTAAAATAATCAGACTGAATCAGATAAAATACATTTTGAACACACGTTAAATTAAATAAAAGCAAGTACCTGTAAATAGTTACAATATATCTGAACAATCAGCTGCAAGCTCCATAAGAAGCACATATACATATAATTGCATGCATGCAAAATACAAATCAATGATAATGTGATCAACTTTTATACAAGTGGCACACATACTAAACACCGGGATAAAATGTATATTTAGATCATATAAAACATACCATGTATTGTTTCACGAGATATAGCTAGGTGCAAATTTGCATTCCTTTTAACATATGGCATGTTAACTATTCACGTAACAGATCACTTTGTTGTACACGGCGCATGACAGATCACGGTAATGAGCCATTTCATTTATTGTTATAGATACATTTTGGCTGTATGTATTTAAGCGGTCAATGACTGTAACTACATAAATAACATGCACGATTACAGGTCGACAGGCTAAATGTTTAACAACCACAATCGTTTGTTGTAGCAGAAGAGCCGCAAACTAAAATAAAAAAAAGACCAAAAGTTCCTTTTGACATTTGGGGTCAAACGTTAAATATTAATTTGCGCCACAAACGTACATAAAAAGAACATGTTTCATTTAAAAAGGCTTTATATGGTTATCAATTACGAAAGGAAAACAAATGTTCAACGTCGGAACGCAACCGGTTGCCTTCATTGTCATCGCTTTCTATGCTTATATGAAGCGAGTGACTGTACATATCAATGAGCAATTACGCTATTCTTTTGTTAACTTTTGAGCGACTCGGCCCTAAAAGCTAGTGTAATACAATTTAATACTTGCCATGGAATACTTGTATGATAATGTATTGATACTAATACAGGTATATGGTTCAAAGGTTCATTCAGAACATAGATTAAAAGAACTATAGCAGTTATTTATGTAATATATAAACGATTATGCTCCACATATTTTACGAAGCTTGGTATATGAAATAAAAGTTAAATGGGTAAGCAATGTGGTGTCATAACATATTAGCGGAAACCCACTTCCATTTCATAATTTAACTAGTACATCAATCACGTTTCACATTCGTCAATGGCTTTGATAAAAATAAACATGTATGCAGGGAAACTATAACGAATACGTTTCTGTTTCTACATTGCTAATATCTTGTTAAACATTTAATCAATGGATATTTAAAAGGGATGTTTGATGAGGGTGTCCTTCTCGTTGTCGATTCTGTTTGTTTTGCAATATTTGGTAATTTTCGAACACACTATTGAGCGTTCAGTGGTTTAACAGATATAGTGTCAGCTTTCAACAGAATGCGAGGGCGGTTAGGAAGTGCTCTAAATATATACGTACGTCAAGCCACGAATTGCTTTCATCTGACACCTTAGGAAAACACCTAACTTAATCTTGACACGTCGTGTTTCTTTTAGATTTTCCTGATATAAAGCTTAGCGGCAGAGCGTGTAAATTATATTGGTCTTTTTTGTTTTGAATACTGATTGTTTAAAAATTCTTTAGCTTTTAATGGAAATGAAATCTAACGGTTTAAAGTCCTGATTCTGTAAGTTGATGGTGAAGAGTGACTATGCCATTTAAGTTTTTATCTTACATAAACAAATTAGCGCACCTTATAGTCACCGTTTTGTCTGTCCATTTGTACGTCTGTCCGTTACCGTTTTCATGACCGGAATATTTCTCAGTTAATGTAAGTATTGGGCAGAATTCAATTAAACGTCAAGCTTCAGTACGTAAAGGAGATTTGCTTTATACTAGGACGCTTCGCTTCTTAGATTGTTATGCCCCCGAAGGTGGGCATATAGTGATCGCACTGTCCTTCTGTCCGTCCGTCTGTTCGTCTGTCCTTATGAAATTCCGTCACACTTTGCGTTTAGGTTGCGAAAAATGGTCAAGGTCATTCTTCAAGGTCAAAGTTAAAAAAAAAGAAATCAAAGCCGCGCAGTAAGGGGCATTGTGTTTCTGACAAACACATCTCTTGTTCATCGATTTTTTTGGCACTTTGCAAATACTTCAAATAAAACATTATTGAGTGCACATCTTGTTATCAAAAGCAAGTAAGAATACCATGAAACTATAAAGAAGTATGTAGGAAGCGTTGTTACTAAGAAGAGATTTACAAACAATTTGGATGCCCCACTTCAGTGGTTTTTCGCAGACCGATTTTGAAGGGTTTTGAAATTAGTATTTAGTCCGGAGTATTGCACAGAATCTACTGGCGAGACTTTTAATATGTGATTTGTAACTTTAAGGAGTGATTTAACAAACCGTTTGATTTTCGGCCTGTATTTCTGGCTGACTAACTAGTTATAGGTTTTCAGCCTGGATTTCAGGCGGTCTTACTGGTAATTGATTTTCATCCTGCATTCCTGGCTGCCTTACAAGCAGTTGATTTTCTGCCTTTAATCCGGCTAACTTACTGGTAATTGATATTCAGCCTGTATTCCTGGCTGACTAACTGGTAATTGATATTCAGCCTGTATTCCTGGCTGACTAACTGGTAATTGATATCCAGCCTGTATTCCTAGCTTACTAACTGGTAATTTATCTTCAGCCTGCATTCCTGGCTGGCATACTGGCAGTTTATTTGCAACCTGGATTCCTGGCTGACTAACTGCTTATTGATTTTCAGCCTGGATTTCTGGCTGACTTACGGAAAGTTGATTTAAAGACTGGTATCGTAGCTGACTTACCGTTAATTAATTTTCAGCCTGGATTTATGGCTGACATTAGCAGCTGATTTTCAGCCTGTATTTCTGACTGACTTACTTGTAGTTGATGTTCGTCCTGTATTCCTGACTGATTTACTGATAGTTGATTTGCAGTATGTATTCCTGGCTGACTTCCTGGAAATTGATTTTCAGACTGTATTCCTGGCTGGTTTAATGGTAGTTGATTTTCAATCTGTATTCCTGGCTGACCTATTGGTAGTTGATTTTCAGAATGCCATCTGAATTCTTGGCTGACTTACTGGTTGTTTTTTTTAGAACTGAATACAGGCTGACTACTGTTACATGATTTATTTGAGGTTCATGCTCAAAGAGGAGATCATTACGCTCTGCTTAACGATCGGAATCCGACTGTCTGATTATTTAAAGCTCGCTGCACTTCTTGCAAATTCGGATATTATCATCATAGCAACCCTCTCTCATAACTGTATATACGCGTATCGTTGTTTAGGCAAGGAATACAAGTCCGAATGTAAGTTTTAAATATCTCGAATGAATTTCATGAAGGTTTGTAAGTTGCCTTATTGTGCCTAACCTGATATGTGACAAACGAAAGTATTGACACACTGAACATTGCATAGAATGTGTTTCCTTCTAACACAACATCCACGCTATGTATCACGTGTTTGACAAAGTACAGTTTATTTTTATTGCAATTCGATAAAACGCTTGTACAATAATATACATGCAAAATTAGCATGTGATTTAACAGGTAACATGACACTAAAACGACGGATTTTCCTTTAAAATATGGGTGCAGTTTGAAAATATTATAGTATCACATTTTTGTAGTTACAGCGATATCGTTTAATATAAAACGACTCAAAAATACATTTCATATCTTCTCGCGAGAACACAGAAGAAACTGTACCATCTATCACTATGAACAATCAAATACACATTAAGTGAAACCAACAGGAAAAACCATAAATTATGCTCCTGAATTTATACAGGGCGTCGATTGCCATACAGAGAGACAGAAAACAATGCAATAGACGAGACACACACGTACATTACAACGCCTTGGAACGGCCAATTCAAAAGCAATGGGGTGTAAACCGGTTTTAAGAAGCTCCAAACCTTACACTTGGTCTAGAACTATTCTTTTTACATCTTAGTGTGCATACAAACTGCCTCATAGCATCACGATTTAAATAAAATAGCCATACAAGATAAATTCTATACAAAGACAAATACTTTGAAGATTAATTGTTTTATTTTATAAATACTGAATTTAACGATAAAAAGGTAATTATTTAATTTCTGATAGAATTGCTTCGTAGCAAGCGTATGATTATATTGTGACCTTTATTGCGTTTTATAAGTGTTCGCGCATTATGTTATAAAATAAACTCTAGCGTTTAAGGACAACATACAAATAGGCTTGCAAATACATCTGTATCAAGAATGATTTAAATTATTGCTAAAGTTCATTCCGTGTGTTCAGCAACACATTATAATTATAACTAGTTTGTGACCAAGGTTACAAAAATGGTTAAATTACAAAAACCAATTCGCAATCGAAATTTATATAACAATCCTTGAGAAAACCTCGTGTGCAAATAAAAGATAATTAATTCCAAAGTCTACTCAGCAAATTGAGGATCTTAAACTCAAACAACGACAAAATTAGTCTTATTTAAAATTTAAAAAAATAAATAAAAAAAATACATTAGACTCATTATAGCAATCGTCAGCAATAACCGATATTTAAACTGTTACGAGTAAATTGTCAATGGGTATAAACGACATGGGACCTTATTATTCGCATTACTGCAACACGTAATTTAATTGTTTTTAGATTAAACAGTAGGACATTCGATGTCAAATGGGTATATATATCGGGCAACGTGTGAGGTTGTTACATCATTATCAGTTCATCATGTACCAAACCAGATAAGCTGAACGTCTTGCTAGGTTGGGTTTAGTAGACGCAATAAGTATAAATCAAAAGTTTACTTTTGGAAATTACATACTTAACATATCCACACTATTAAATTTGCATATTTTTAGATGACTTGTTTGCAAAATGATAAAGAACAATTATCAAAGCAAACTATTTCAAAGCAATGAAACTGAACTGTTGAATGAATAAATCTGGACCAAGTGTGAGGACTGGAACTCCTTAAAACCAGTATAAATCCACGATCGCGACCGATTTCGTTGTTGTTGTTGTTTTTGTCTTACGCGATCGTCAACATGTCTAAGCGTCAGTTTATTCAGAAGAATACATGTACTCGGAGCAATGCACATAAAGACAAAAGGACAATATTCAATCGTCCAAGAATCGTATAATCGTATCATTAAACGTGAGTGTTAAGTTTTGAACAAAATTTTCCATTAATAGATGAACAGCGCAATCTTATGAATCATAAAAAAAAAACACAACAACAACTATTAAATGTCATTTCATTATTTTCGCTTACATGATGTGTGCCTGAAGTACATGGTAAGAACAATGGATAAAACACGCAAGGCTAAACAGATTGTAACAAACAAAGCAAGAAGAATATTTCATTTTTCATACTTTACCATAATTAAGGGAAAAATGTTTGACTGTCAGTATAATAATATTGCAATGTTGCCATTTTGAAGTAATCTAAAATAAAACCAACTACCAGTGCGAAACCTATTAAATGGTTCTCGAGTAAGTGTATTTGAATTAGCCCTGTCACAAAAAAAGATAACATGTTTTAAACACATTGCATAACGATTTCATTAGTAAAATAACCAGACTGAATCAGATAAAATACCTTTTGAACAGGCGTTTAATTAAATACAAAGCAAGTACATAAAATAGTTACAATATATCTGAACAATCAGCCTGCAAGCTCCATAAGAAGTACACACACATATAAGTTCATGCATACCAAATAGAAATCAATGATAATGTAGTAAACTATTAAACAAGTTCACAAATACTAAACACCGGGCTAAAACGTATATCTAGATCATAGAAAAATACCATGCAATATTTCGCAAGATATATCTAACTTGCAAATTTACATTCCTTTTAACATTGGACATGTTAATTATTCACGTAACAGATCACAATGGTGTACATGGCGCATGACAGATCACGGTAATGAGCCATTTTATTTATTATTAAAGATGCAATTTGGCTCTATGTATTAAAGCGGTCAATGACTGTAACTACATACATGAAATGCATGATACCATGTCGACAGGCTGGACATGTTCAAACCACAATAGTTTGTTTAAGAAAAATAGGCGCAAACTAAAAATATATAAAAAGAACAAAAGTTTCTTTTGACATTTGTTGTCAAACGTTAAATATTAATTCGTGTCATAAACGTATATAAAAAGAACATTTTTAATTTCAAAAGGCTTAATATTGTATAGTTATCAATTACAAAAGCAAAAACTTATATTCAACGTCGGTAATTGCTGGGTGCAGTTACCAAAAAAAAACACGAATAAAAGACCGATTCGTCATCTGTGAGCATGCCCCTTTAACTTAACATGTATGCATAGAAGACGGTATGTTTAGCACAAGACCCACTTGATCATAATTGAAGTCAAGGTCAAACTTTGAGATCATATGTGCAACATAAGCACTTATCGTAAAAGCTATACATCTGACGTCTGTGTCGAAGCGGTATATGGGGCTTTTACACATCTCTAGTAATTCTCTAAGTTTGATAAATCTTGTGAACCTTATTTTCCACAACCTACGACTAATTTTACATTAAACCTCACTTTTCTTACGCCCAAAATGCATAGATTTAACATCCTTACAAATTATAAATATTAATAACTGATTGCAAATGATCCCGCTTACAATTGATAAAAAAAATTGCACTAACGTGAAAATATGACAGTTTTTATTGCAATTATTGTAATTTCATTTAAATAATATATGTAATAATTCAAAAACATAAACATGCCAATTATCGTTTGTTTAAATTTATTATATATTTGCTTAAACAGTTTTTGTAATTTTTATTTTGAGGTTTAAAAACCTATTATCGAGTGTGTTTATTTAAGTTATGAATCTAAATTTCATAATCTTGCAACTTGCTTATTGAATAGAAATGTATAAACTTAGTAATTACCGAGCATATAAGGTTTCAATAAAAATTGAATGTTCATGCGCTTTAATAGTCCACAGCTTGTTAAATTCGCCCATAAAAAATTATTGCAGAACACTTCTTTAATAATTATGTGTGCATATCAATTGGTTTGACGCCACCGTATAGGCCGATAAAGTGTATATTGTAGTGTTTTTATGTCTGTGCCACACAAACTGGTGTCATCCACCGTGCACTGAAAGGCATTCAATCTCAAAACCACTGACGTTAAATATGCGGAAAACTGTGGCAGTATCTTTCATTACAGTAGGCATAGCGCTAACGGAAGTAAAGATTAAGGTTTAATATTTCTAAAATGTACTTAAACCCTTATCTAATATCTGACCAAATATTAAACGGTAGGAGTCTCCAATTGTTTAAAATCTTTTTAACTGCTTTTTGGCATCTCTTAAATGTACAAACACACTTTACATTACAGGGATAACACGAAACTTCTGTTGTCTACTCAGCGTTTCTTCCGCGTCATCTTTAAGCATTTGACACGAATGTTTCCAGTTACCGTATGTGACAAAACAGACTGCTTCGGTCGAAGTTAAGTATCATCATACATTACCATACTGTCATAATGTTCAGATTTCGCCGATGTGGTTCCGTGCATGCACATGACTCATACAAACGATCGACACAACATTCATGTAATAACAAATAGGGCAAGATTACCATAAAGAGCTCACATGAGTTAGCATCAATTGTGGCATTGATCTGGTGATCTTTCTAATGACACTGTTTGAACCAGATTCAAGCATTGCTATTGTAAAGATAGACATTCTGATCGTGTTGTATCAAAATGGACAATGTTTTTTATCAAATGTTACCTATTACATAGTTTCTGGATGTAGATAGTGTAAAGATGAACATTCTTACCAAGTTTCATCAATATCGAATCTTGTGGCTTCAAGAATGGTAATAAGATTTGACGTGCAGACCTTATTGTACACAAGTTGAAATGACTTAAACATAATCAAGTCATTTTTTTCAAGTTAACCATTCTGACCAAGTTTCATAAATAATGAATCATAAATGTGTCTTCTAGAAGAATTACAAAGGTTTTTGAAAAACATTGGGACCTAGTTTATAAAAAGGAAGTGTTCAAAATATTTCTTTTTTTATAAATTTTATTTTTATTTTAAGACTCAATCTTTGCCTAGATATAGTAAAGATTACCATTTTAAAAATTAAATTTCTATAAATATTGATAAATGCGTGAGGTTTCTAGAGGGGTAACACGGTTTTCTACGATTTTACATGATTACTTCATTTTTGGACGTATTTGAACAGGATTCAAACTTTGCTTAGAACTTGTCATTAATTACATTTTGACCCAGTTTCATCAACGTTTTAGATAGTATGAAAAATGTGGCCTCTAGAGTGCTAATACACTTTAAATTGACGGTAACAAGGTATTTGAAGATTTTACCAGGTGAACGGGTTTGTAAGGTTTTACCTTGTGTTTGGACGTACGTAACTCAGATTTAAAATTGACCTAAACAATTCATTATATCTCAAACTTAATTTAGCAAATACGATCGAATGTATTACAAAAGATAAAAAGCGCTGCAAGGGATTCAAAAGAAAAAGGTTAAAGGGTCGGAACCTTATGTTTTAGGTTAGGTTTATTTAGTGGAAACCTTAACACGCCTAATGGTCTCTTGGTTTAATCACTTACGCTACTTCGGCGCCTGCGATTCACACATTATCGAATTTATTGTTAGTTGTACGCATGCATGAATATGAGAGCAGCGGGTTATTCAGGCATATGCCTACGGTCACTGCGCGTCTAATGAAAGACAGCGGGCATTCATTCGTTTGTACATAAATGTATATACAACCACGATATATTTTACTTATATTTTGAAACATGGTCTCGTGGGAAAGTTCATTATGTGTGTGCGTGTGTGCGTTTAACCAATTTGAACATTCAATAAAATATGCAAATGAAACAATTTAAACAGTTTAAACTGCAATGTTAAATTTTAATTGCTAGCTTCAAACATTAAAAATAGAACATGTGTGTAGGTAATGCTTAAATAAATCAATGTGAATAAAGTGTGAAAAAATGGTCTCCCATGATAAATTTACCTAACCCAAGAAAAGACTATGGTCTCTTTTCTTTTTGCAGGGTTACAGGGCATCAAACACTTTGCTGTTGTGTTTTTGTAAGCAGGCATAAATACCACAAGGCTAAAGCCTTACACATTGCGTATTTCACCAAATACAGGCTTTTTTCTTAGAAAGGATTGGCTTTATTGCAAACCACTCAGTGCACAATATTATCAGACAATTTTGTACACCTGCGTACAATAATTAACGATCAGATCTCTGCGGCAAGTTAAATTTATCACTATGTATTCTGTTGCGATCTAATCATCGTTCTGACGTGAATCGACTTTAAGATCAATCAATGCATAGGGAGGGCACTTACGTATTACAATACCCATACTCATTCTCAGGATTTATCAAAATTAAATTATAAAAAATCATGCTACGTCAATTTATAGTAACAAATTGTGCACGATGTTTTAAGATTATCAAAGTCACCTGTATTGTTATAGTCGAGTCTTTCATATTGGAGTAAGCGGTAAAACTAGAGTATGAAATACCCATTGATTTAAAGTCTGCATTCGTAGTTAACAAAAAAAAACACTTGGTTTCTTTTCACATTTCATCTAAACAGGTCGGGGTTTGTTGGTTTATTTTCGTTGTCATAATCGATAGTCTTAATCAGTTATTCAAATAGGCCTGTTTTTCAAATGTGAAGAGTTAGTTCATGTTAGCAATTTTACGCGTGTTAAAAAATGTGATATACATTGTACGTATAAACTGTGAACTTTTTTGTAATTGCTTCTATTAATAAAAAGCACACATTCTTGATGTGTTCAACATGAAATATTGTTGAAGAGATATTCAGCTTTTTGATGTGTTTGCATTTCGTTTAATCATAATCATGGTGATGGAGCAGTATTAATTACTATATACGCAAGATTAAACATAATTCATTTCATTTGTTGCATTCGAAAACACGCTTTGATTGATAAAACGCTTTATAATTATTGCTGCTACTTCTATTTGACAATATTTCTAACGGTTTTATGTAATACTGTAAATAAAGATGTAAATACATATATATATATAGTATAAATAGCTTTAATGTATATTTAACACCAAACGACTGATTAATACAAAGGAACGTGAGAAGAAACATAATTATTAGTTAAAAAGCGTATATACGTTTAGCATGTGTTAAATGGTACGATATTTTTACATCGATTAATAATGTTTATAATGTTAAATGCAGCAGTTTATTTTATTTTATTGTGTCGGTGTTTATAAACTCTTACTGCAAAACATCTATTGCACTGGCTTATTCACAACGTTTGTGAAAACTCTTTGTCAAGTTGTTAAGTATAAATATGCTTTGGTGTTAAAAAGTTGAAAATGAAACAAAGTACACGCACTTTCAGTCCAAACACAATTAAGACAGGTCATTCAACGTAAATGTATGTTAAAAGGATTTATTGTAGACACTGACTCTTAACATATATTATTCTTTACCGATCGAACAAAATGAAGCATGCTCATTGTTTCGAAAATCCGAATATACATGCGATCAAAATTGTGTTTCCAGTATTGTTAAAACAGTTGTACATTAAAAGCGTAAACGTTATTTCATGAAAGCAAGAACTCTTTTAAATAAGAAAATCACGAATTGTTTATGTAAAGAGATTTTGTTTTGTTTTTGGACAGTTGGAAAAAAATACAGATTGTGTTTCCAATACATTTAACTATTACGTGGTGAATTATTTAAACTCGTGTCGTTTATGCCAATCGGGTAGGAGTTCGAAACAGTATGACAACGTACTGACTTATGGTGTCATTGTGCGTTCTTCCCTTAAGACGAAGTACACAAACCCAATACGGTTATTGACACCTTCATCTATTTAAAATTCAATTCAGAAAAAGTTAATCACAACCTATTTTTTTTATTAGATTTTAAAAACAAATTAGTATTCTACTGTACGGGCAAACCTCAATATATGCACGAACATGTGAAGCACATCTAACTACACGTACTATTTTTAATACTTTGATACATTTCAATATTGAAGACCATAAATCAGATATAAATTCAATATCTGAAGCCTATAAATGATCGATATCTTTAAATATGTTGTTCAACATTGCTATATTGTCAAGTTAATACTTAAAGTTATCTTAAACACTCAGCAAGCTTTTTATAAACAAGATCAGCGAGGTTTAAAAGTCGATTTGTTTATGCAATTCATGCGCTTGATATTTTATAATTATTCTGATAAATTAGGAAACACATAAAACATGTTTTTAATAATCGTTTGAATTTGCTTTAAACACGATTAATTATTGCTGATTTTTGTATAAACACATTATCACTGTAAGGTAAAGATGTTTGTTTTAAACAAAATTATATTTTCCTCGAACGTGGACGGACTTTTGAGATAGGATACGCATAACTACACTGAAACATATTGTTTAAGTATCTTCAGCAATCACACATGTGAGCGTTATGTATTTGAGTCACAGAAGCAAATTAAAGAAACTATCGGATGAGCACAAATTTAATATACGTGTTCTTTGCACACTTTTTTCCAAGTGGTCCAGCTTTAAAAGGGTTGGTTTTGTGTTTTACCAAAATATTTGTTTACTGGAAAAAACTCTATAGCCTTTAAATTTAGTTTAAAGTGACATTTACACGCCAAACACTCACACTTACTTAACAATGTTCCATAAACAAAGAAGGAACACAATTGCCAACTTTCATAAAATGTAATACTCTCATAAGGAACATTACACTGATTTAACATTGGTTATTCGCCGTTTAAAACAGTGACACAACTGTTTCTTCTGTGAAATGACATCATTATTATGACGTTCGGCCTTTAATCATCCCGCTGCACTGTATAGTTTAACTATTTTTTAAATATAAACAAACGTTAACAAACGTTGAGAAAGCATTAAATTCCAAATGTGTTAGTTTCGGAAGAGTCCCTATTTTTATCCAATCGTGATCATATCAAATTAATATAAATATATCTTAATACTCGTAAATTAAAATTGACAATGTACCGCATTCAACAAATATACTCTAAGCATTCAATGAGAGGCTATTTGGACAAAGGTGAATATACATTCGATTTTGAAGGTTGAACGGGCCTTCAAATGGTACTGTGTGTACTGTATTAAACCTGAAACTGTATAAAAAAAAAATTAATGTCAAATTAAACCTTTCAATACCAAAAAATGAGACACAATGGTCTTATATCGTATATTCGGAATTTAAAAAACAAACACATTACAGTACAATTCGTGATTGTGTATTTGCAAACACTATGCATTCTGAAGAGAATTAATGGAGAAAAAAAATCATGTTACACAAAACACAAAAGTGTGAAATGTTATGATCTCGTATGCAATTTATAACAAAAAAAAGTACATACGTTAAGTAAATACATATATTGATTATTGTTGTCTATAAAGCAAACATTATTTTTCAAAACCGACCCAATCAGTATAAATTACTTGCTATGAAAAAAGAATAATTTGTATGGTACTAGAAAACAGTAAAGAGGATTATTGTTTGCTTTCTTGTTAACACCGTGAAGTAGATTTATATGCGCTTGCGCGATCGAAAATTTGCAAGTATCTCATTTTACTGAGAAAAAAATTCTCTTTGTTTGATGATTTATTTATTCGTTTCATATAACTGTCTTTCAATACGTCTTAAGCCCTTACAATTTTCTCTTAGATGTGTAGTTGGTAATTGGTTTCAGAAATCAACATTCCTTCTGGAATTTCAAAGAATATAACACACATTATATGTTGTGGCTGCTACTGGCCCTACTTGTAGGCATAACGACTACAACCATCTTGGTTCAAGTCGTCTTGACGGGAGTAGAAACAAGATATTATTCAAATTACACAAAAGGTCCCAGGCACGTGGATGTTATTTACGAAATGTTATTTACCAGAAAGCTCAGTTTTTAGACTCTGGTTTTCAAGATATGAGTGATAATGCTAAATTTGTATTCATGTTAACTCACCCAGACATTGTTAGGGTCCTCGCAAAAACCTGCTGTGCTATATTGAAATTGAGAAATAACATGTTGTATAGTAAAAATTTTAGTGAGTAGATATTTTAATAATGATAAGATTTTTATTGTAAATGTATAAATTTTAGATGCATAGAAAACATGGCCACTGTTTGATTTCCAAATTCTTAATTTATGGTAATTGATTTGACATACTTGTTTAAATAAACTGTTTTGGTGTAACTATTATATTTTTATTAGCCATTCTATAAATTAGTTGTTAACTTTTCATCAAAACAATATATCTAAACATTTCAAGATGCTTTGTTAGATTGCTGAACACTGGCTATGTTTCTTAGTATAGTTTTGCTTCCAACTACTATGATAACGTGTTTAAGTATGTTTAAATATGTTTTATGTTTTAATATGTTTTGTAGTCTCTTATAATTCTTATAGCATGGCTGTATACATGTATTTGTAAAATCGTGTATAAGGATGAGACTGGAATAAATAAATACATAAATATATATATGGATTAAATTTCAAATTAATTGGAAAAGTTCCCCAGGGGGGCATGCGTATACGGGAGCTTACCGCGTTTAAGTGAGGTTACGGGAGCAAAACTTCAAAGATGGCGTCGTTTTCGTGAAGGAGTGGCGGATATTTTCACCCGGTAAGCCAGTTTATATTTATATTTCTTTTAAATTAATACGCCCTTTCGGCTCTATGGTGTTTGTGATCCCCTCGGTTTTTTGTTTCAATGCCGTAGACGTCGAAATAAAAAAGTTATTGAAGCAAAACCGGCGACAAATTTGTTGTTTATTTTCTTGACCTTCGACATGTTTGATGTTCGAATATCATGTTCTCTCAAAATAAACAGTATTTGTGCATGTTTACAGTAAACTTTAACATAAATCATGAGTATTTAATTATCTCAACGCGTTTGTATGTCTATCAATTCATTTAATACCGAATTATAACGGTTAAACCCCCATTTTGGGAACTAATTTCCTTTTAAGCCCATTTTGGGACATAACTTCCAAATGACAAACAGCTCTTTCATATGTGAAAGAGATTGACACGAAATACCTACCCATCTTAAATAAAGCTTTTATGTGTACTTCAATAATATAGTTTTATAGCATTTTATGTGGTGCAATATAAGTGTTTTCTTTATCATTTTACTGTATAATTATAACAAATGCTATGCATAAAACCTGCCGACCAACTGAATCAATTCACCTATTTTAAAGAAGATGGGTTGTGGGGTGGCTGATGTAAGAGATAATAGAATGTTTATCAGCCCTTTCAATAATATTTTAATTGATTAAATGTGTTTTATGACGTGTCGACCTTATTCTGATATGAGCTTTTCTTAAACCATTCTTTTAGTGTCTTTTCAGATAATGAAGGTTAAAGAGCGAAAATAAGTGCATCTTTCGTTGCAGTATATGCAATTACGAATTTGAAATTAGCGCAGGACTGAGATACCATGCCCCGTTCATCGACCACATGAGTTTAAATGTAGAATATGCAAGAGAGAGTCCTTCAACAGAGCCGGACTAAAACAGCAAAGAAAACGAACGAACCAAACAAACACATGTACAGCTGATGTATTTAGTGTTTTTTTCTACATAGACACGTCTGACATACAATTGCTATGAGTGCTACTTAATTACACGTTTTGTTCCGTATATGTCATAATGCTAGTTTCTCACGTTTTTTTTATGAAAATAAACCATTATCTGTGTTACGTCATTTCTTCCTACGACGTCTCTGCATACATTTTCAATTGTATTCAGCACTTACATACATGATAAAAAAAGATTTGGATTGGAATGAATTCGTTATGCATTTGACATATAAACATTACTTAAGATTAGAAGACAATGTAAGGAACAAGCGAAATAATCTATCTAAGTGAACCAATACTTTATTTCCTCAATACAACAGTCTTAAATAATATGTATTCATATAGGTATAAAAGAGAAAAAAATACATGTATATATTGATCACTTCTACTGAAATCATATCGTGTATTGCATTTGCACAAATCTTTCTATCCACTACAAATTCACTTTTTGCGATTATAATATAGTGACCAACTCAGAACTGGTTTAAAAGAAGGTCGTCCAAAATGTGTCACATCAAAGTCACATACATGTATCAGTATCGTTATGGTAAAACGCGTCAAATGTCATTGTATTAAATAAACAATTAATAGTTAAGTTTGCAAAAAAAAACATCCACCGATATGCATCTTCTAAGCAGGTGTCAGGCATTCCAAATTGCTCCATGTATTCCGAATCGCAATAATGGTAGTATTTGGTTACAGCAACCTTATAATGGTATCGAACCGGCTTTACCCTTTTCTGTTTTTCATTACACTTTTATTGCACGTATATGTGATTGTTTTGTGTGTTTAACTGGCGTGGTACTTCGACGTTATCTTTTTTTGTTTGATTGGTGGGTTTTCATGTACCTTTCGCTTTCTAGAGCGGTACATACTTCGTTACGCCGTCTTTTTTAATCTTGGCATCCTCAACATCTATACCTGGCGTCTTGATATCTGGAAATAGTAAGCATAGTATTCCGTTTAGTAAGCATAGTATTCCGTTTGAGGCATATTCAAACATAAGTATGTTCATATGTGTTAAAATAAACAGGTAATACTTACACTGTGTTAATAATACCGTCGAATGTCTTATATTACACACACTAAATGTTACCGTTAAGTATGTGAGAAAACATATAAAAATAACAATTAATAATATAACAATTAATAAAAATATTAAAAAATGATAACTCTTGATTTCCTCAAGTGAAAATGTTTTCCAAAACATTCGCTTCAATGCGGAACTCATTCATGACAGTTATTTCGCATAAAACCTTCTAACATAGGAAAAAGCTATTTATCATTTGGAAGTCAGGTCCCAAAATGGGCTTAAAAGGAAGTTAGTTCCCAAAATGGGGGTTAAACCGTTATAATTCGGTATTAAATGAATTAATAGACATACAAAAGCGTCGAGATAATTAAATAATCGTGATTTATGTTATAGTTTACTGTAAACATGCACAAATACTGTTTATTTTGAGAGAAAATGATATTCGAACATCCAACATCTCGAAGGTCAAGAAATTAAACAACAAATTTGTCGCCGGTTTTGCTTCAATAACTTTTTTATTCCGACGTCTAGGGCATTCAAACAAAAAACCGAGGGGAGCACAAACACCGTAGAGCCGAAAGGGCGTATTCATTTAAAAGAAATATAAATATAAACTGGCTTACCGGGTGAAAATATCCGCTACTCCTTCACGAAAAAGACGAAAACGACGCCATTTTGAAGTTTTGCTCCCGTAACCTCACTTAAACGCGATAAGCTCCCGTATACGCATGCCCCCCTGGTTCCCTAGTCAGGCTAATGAGGAAATTATCAGCAATCAATTCCCGAATCGTCAACGCATTTAGAGTTTTCGGTTTGTATAACTCGATAATTGGTTAAAATCTCAGTCAAAAATTGTTTGAAGATTTACTTATTGTTTGATATGTTTGCAAGGCATTTCATCAAATGAAAATATCATCAGTTGCCATATATATTGCCACCGATCGCCGTGGCCTAGTGGATAAGGCGTCCGCCTCGGGATCGGGAGGTCGTAGGTTCGTGGCCCATGGGGAGCGTTTGTCTAAGGATGGATGTTTGTCATGGGACTTGTTCCGATTAGGCCGGCTCGTGAGCCGCGAGCGTTAAACATGAATGGTTACCGACTTCTATCCGTCTGGCGCCTGGCATAGTGATATGAGTTGGGAGGTACATGGTATACACGCAAAAAGGGTCTCATAAGTCAGATTGGCTGGCCCTTTCAATAGGGGTGACACTATAATAAAAAAGACCTTTATAGAGCATGGATTGAACACAGCTAGCGGAGTTCGCATTTTTTATTTGATAATAAACATATCACATTTGATCAATCAACCTAATTGTTCATGTTAATTATGTCGTTGATGCATGCTTATTACTTTCACAAGTTATTTATGATAAATCTTGAGCAGATTTGAAATAAACTAATTGTCAAACCAATCAAATGAGTAGATCCACATACATTTGCATTTGGATATAAAAATAAAACGAGACAATTCGTCTAAGCCAGTCTAGACTTATCAATCATTTTTAATACAGTATGTTACGTGCATGGAATGTATAAAAATATTAAATGTGTTGTTCGTTAAACGTTATTTGGAAAGTCATCAGATATAAAATGACTTCCCTTGAATATAAATATTTTCATAATAATTTGCAAATCAAACTTCAATCGGTTATTTATACTTTTCATTTTATCCAAATCTAATGAACACAATAAACTATTTTATGGACAATCTAGTTTGTTTTTATAATATTTTAAATTTTGTATCATTCAATGTCTGTAACAGAAAAAAATTCTAGTTCTATGTTTTTTGTATCGATTTACCGAGTTCAAAGATCGTATCAATTACCATATTCCGGAAGGAAAGCCGCCAGTTTCTGTTCAATGGCAACGCGACATCCAGGCGTTCTTGACAAGGCATTGATTTGAAGATGTTTGTTATATATCTCATATACGTTGCCATGACAACTAGATTTTAGCTTATACCAGGCTGATCTTGTTCGGACCATCCAAGCATCATACCACTTAAATCTGTTTCAACAAGTAGTTCTTGAGATGTCGCTCACAGCTCTAACTCCCATTTGTATAAGTTCTCGTGACTTATTATTTGAAAGATATAAGTTTTACAGAGGACCATGGAAGCGATAACTCTTTCAAGTTTCATCAATTTCCCCGCATTATTTTTGGCGAATGTATCGCTTGAAAACACTACGGTAAAAAACTTTTTTTTCAAATTAATGGCCTCTATATTAAACATACCGGAACGATACATCAAATATTTTTGTAGAGGACCATCCGCTATTTATTGCTGTTAATTTTTTATCACATTTGGCCAAGTTGTGTAGAAGGTAAAGTGCGGGCACACCGCTGATGACGACGGACGGCGGATAAAAGCAGCTCACAAAAGCTCATCCTATAAACATAGTTTTTACGAATTAGAATATTAATTAAAATTGTATTTATAATTGATTAATTATTTTGAATAAAAGCCTACCGATAAATCGGATAATGAATATTCATTATGGTATACGAGTTGTTTAAACATTATTGCATTCCAAAACATTAAATGCGAAATGATATGATAAAATTAAATAATACAGATTATATTCATACAAGTCAAGCATTCTTAAAAAAAAGGATCGCATTCAATAACAGAACAGAACAGACCAGAACAGACATTTTATTTAGACTTATACATAAGTACATCGTCTTAATACATACAATATATAAGTAAGTTTGTCACGTTTTCAATACAAGTTCAATACAAAAACAAATGAAAAGTGAAAAATATGCATATAGTAAACTTTCAAAACATTTACTATTTAAATGTCAGAAAGATTATGTAGGTGATACTGGTTATATGGTAGTATTTATCAATGAATTTCGAATTACAAATGCTTCTTTAATGTATTTACATAACTTAACAAGTTCGGTTTTTTTCGGATGAAGTCAGTAGTGTGTGATACTTAAACACGGACGGATTTACATATACATAACGTTTTAGGTATTTTTGTCTTAAAACACTATAACATGGACAAATACAAACGAAGTGAAACTCATCTTCAATATCTCTACTATTGCAACATAAACAGTATCTTTCATTGCGTGGGGTATTATTGCGGGCATATCTCCCTGTTTGGATTCTGAATGGGTGAACAGAAATTCTTAATTCAACAATGAAAGTGAACACGTAAATTCCTTGGAAACATATCCAAATAAGGTTCGTATACTATTGTAGGTTAAAAATAACATTATATGCGAAATTATTTTGTAAAATTCAACAATGCTGTTTATTTTCATACATGTCACGCGTTTTAAAATAAGTGTTAAGTCTCATACGTACGAAAACGTTTAAAAACTACACTAAAATTGAACTAAAAGTCACAAGGAAGTAAATGGTAAGACAGTAGCTTGTACTTAAATGTCTGTTTAAATGATTTATTTTTGACATTTAATCTCATCAAATGATATTCATATCCGAATGAAGTTTATGAATCAGTATAATTTTTAACGTTCATTAAACGTTTTGTATTTGTGTTCGCGCTTTTTTAAACAAAAATTATCCATAGCATTTTTTTCTTAAAATGTCATCAGACACGCAATGGACGGTGAAAACTAAAAACATCAATAAGTCACTCCGTGAAGAGTTATAGTATTCTTGGTTTAATAATAAAACTTTCTCTGTAACGCTTGGACTGATTCATGTTTCGCTTTTTTGTTGAAAATGAAAAAGAAGTGTTGTTCCCGCTTTTATTATATGGACGAATTTATTCAATGAACACTCAATGAGAGTCATCGACTCGGACACTTTGAATGAAAATTGCAGTTTAATGAAAGCTCATATTAATTTAAAAGTATCGTTGCACTATAGCGGTTCACATACAAAGTATCGTTGCACTATAGCGGTTCACAAACAAAGTATCGTTGCACTATAGCGGCTCACATACAAAGTATCGTTGCACTATAGCGGTTCACAAACAAAGTATCGTTGCACTATAGCGGTTCACATACAATGTATCGTTGCACTATAGCGGTTCACATACAAATTATCATTGCACTATAGCGGCTCACATACAAAGTATCGTTGCACTATAGCGGTTCACATACAAAGTATCGTTGCACTATAGCGGTTCACATACAAAGTATCGTTGCACTATAGCGGTTTACATACAAAGCGCCAACACAAGTGCTTCATTATTTGAGGCGCGTTCTGAGACAACTGGGCATCATGAATGTGCGTAAAGTGTAAAGAAAGTGTCTTTTAAGCAAACATCTAGTTTAGGGGTAGTATCGTCACGGATAAGCCTGTGCGGACTGCACGAGCTAATCTAGGACGACACTTTACGCAAATGCATTAAACCCCCTTTTCTCAGAGCCAGACTCATATCTATTTTGTTTATTAGTCTGCGCATTATTCTCATCACAAACATCATCTAACAGTGCATGACCACCTACATGCCTGGCATCTTTAATCTTGTTAAAACACGTATTCGTATTCATAAAACCTTGAAAATGTAAACAAACATTTATACGTTTCAAACCAGCAATTAAAACTCCCACGCTTCATTGATGAATGATTTAAAAGAATGACTTATTGTGTATTTATGTTTCTTTTTATGTTTTATTTTAATGACGTATTAATTCATTGCTATGTGGAATGCACGCATTTAATACAGTTAAAGGGAAGATGAAATTAGAATATAGATACATTATCGATATGAATTTGGTTACTGGAATGACGTATAGCTATTTAAAATCATCATTAAATGACTGGATACAGAACAACTCACAGGTTAAGGTTAATATGCAATACATTAAATCTCAATTAAACACATATGAGGAAACGCGTACCGGCGTAACGCCCAAAACATTTATAATTGATGGATTATTTAACGAGGATTATACAAATCAAATATTTTAACATTCACATATAACGACAACGACAATTCATTCGAATATATCCTTATTTACAGTTGCATATCGTTATTTAAGGCAAGTTGTCAATTGGCTAAACATCAAAATGTAAAATTAAATCAACGGGACAGACACAGGCGAGCAAGCGTGCGTGGATGTGTTGGGTTAAAGTAGTATTGCTTTTTATAACGTCTACTTAACAACTTTATTTCGGATAAAACGGAAAGCTTGAAATGCTTTAATTATTCGTGGATTTGAAAATCTTCAAATTGCACATTTAATGACCTATCACCGAGCTGACTACTTACTACCCATAAATATTCGTACTCCCAAACAAAATATTCATCGGACAAGGTAACTGCTTAGCAAAGGGAATCCGGAAACAACGCGAATTTAATAGCAAAATTTGTCTTTTTCATCGAAACGTTGATCAAAACAGGCTTCCTGAAGTGGAGACTTGCTTATTCATACCCTTAAACAGAATCACATAAAAATCGTATCTGACATATGAACAAACGTTAAATGGGCGACATAAACCCTGTCACACAAAACCCGTTAACAAAGTCAGATTTTATCTTTGCCCTCTGTGAATCTCAAATTGAGCAAGCAGCTCTTGTTATAAGTCTATTGGCCATTTTCGTCCCTATGTTGAAATAATGAATTGACTCTCATGCCTTTGTTGGCCTCTTTAACAATTTTTTGTTCATTTGATATTAAAACAGATAAGGTGAGACCGTATAATTGTTACTATTTCAGCCCATGGTCCATTTAGCGTTCCTTCACCTCAGTTTTAATAATCAACTACAAATGGCAAGTTTGGCTCCACGCACCGTGTCCATTAATATGAAAAACACAAACTACCTCGTGTGAATTTGATAACGCCATTTAATCAGCTTACTTTATTATCAATAGTTGAGTTGGCAGTAACAAATTAACTTAACTGAATTCTTATATCAGAACGTTTTATTGTTTGCTGATTTCGCAAATGTGTTTATGCATCAACAATGGAACAAGTTCTCTTTTTGAGAAGAAACATGAATTGTTTATTCGTTTCGCTTATTTCAATATGCACATTTTCACAATATATGAATAGAATTAGCAAATACAGTTTATATAACATAATAACAGAGTCAAATGTACCAAAATTAACATCTACAGATGACCGTTTTACCGGTTTGCCGATCAAACTATCAAACAACGCAGTGCAATGTGTATTTATCTAATGTTAAGCGATGAAATATTGAAAATAATTTTGGGACATTATTTCTAAGATTTTACTTGTTCACATTTTTAAATTGATTATAGTTTGTAAGTTTGTTAATGCTATAAATACAGCTACGTTTTATCACCATTCATCATAGTAAATCATCAAAAGGAAGCATAGCACATTACCAGTCAATGTTGATAGAACCGTTACTGCTCAGAAATGCTATCTGAGAATCATAGGAAAACATTAGATTAAATTATTATTAAAATTGTTTTACAATTTTAATCCACACGATTGTGGGTCTTCCTCACTTCAAGGCATGGTCACCTTGGTACAAATATTATTTTAAATTGTTATCCTTTCCTTTTTCAGCGTTATCTTAAATGTATATTTCAGACCGAAATTTGGAATTAATACAGAAGAAAACAATGAATCATTAATTTCCATTTTACATCTTTGACAGTTTTATATTTTGAGAAGCAATTTGTTCATCGTGACCGTGAACTTGTTAACTTTTTCTAAATGTACACCGAATTGTAAAGATTACTTTATGTCATGAATATGCTCGTATCAATAAAGCTGATACACATAACCCTAGGCATAATGCCTTTTGGTAGAGCCAGAAGAAGGTTGAAAGAATTCCGTTTGAAGTCAATGACAAATATATTGATATCTAAGATTGCGCTTGCTTGTTGCTTTGTTTAAAGCTCGTAAACCTGACTTATGTTCTTACTGCGTTCGTACAGCCACACATTGCGCGGTAGGATCGCAAAGGAGGACGGAGGGTCGTTGTGCGAATGCGTAAAGACGGCTTCCAAATGCCAAAAATGACTTACTCGACGAACTTAAACATATTCAGAGTCAGCACCGAAGCTCTAAGTCCTTACGGGGTTCTCGCTATAAGTTGTGAATGAAAGCTTAACGACAAATCGTATTAGGTGTATTCATTATTGAATATGCATTGTTATAAAATGTTCGCATTATGAAAGATTAATTGCGAAGTAATTTTATAAAATTCAACAATGCAGTTTTGTGCAGTTTTTTTATAATTCATTTCTTGTCAAATACTTGTCAAGTCGCTTACATTCAAACTTTTTTTAAGATACACTTAAATTTTACCTTAAGTGAAAAGGTAGTTTATGTTCAGACAGTTGCCGGTACTAAACACTTTGTTTTAAGTATTTATTATTGACATTTAATATTAACAAATGGTATTCGTAACTGAATGAAGTTTATGAATAATAATTTGTTGAACGTTTTTTTTTTAAGTTTTGGACTTGTGTTATGAATAATAATTTGTTGAACGTTTTTTTTTAAGTTTTGGACTTGTGTTATTTTAAAATCAAGTTATGCATGGAATTATGTTCTTAAAATATAACACTTAAAACTTCAAACATCAATACTTCACTACGTTAAGAGTAATAATTTGTAGGTTTATAGGTTTAATAATGAGACTTTCTCTGTAACGTTTTGACTGACATTTGTCAGAGGAAGAAAGTGTTAAAAATAAAAAAGATGTGTTGTTCCCGTATTTTTGAAATTGACGAATATATGAAATGTAAATAGAGTCATCAGCTTGGACATAGAACGTGGCGTCTCATCAGGATCCAAACTGTTTGCTATTCTGATAGTATTCTCTGAAAAAAAATCAAAGAAAATGCTAATTTTAGAAATTTAGCAGACAACATTTAAGCAGACGACAAATTTCCCGGCATGCAAAGGGTTGAAATGATACAAGGTTTGGTTGTGATACTGTTTAAATTCATAGTATTTCCGGAATAACAAGTATGTCTATTTGGTTTATTGGTTTGTGCAAAATCTCACAACAAACATCATCTAACTATGCACAATAATCTACAGGTCTTGCATCTTTAATTCGTACGCATATTCATTTAATCCTTAATAATAAACAAAAAAAATGTTATTCACGCCTGCACTTAGAACTCCCACGCGTCTTTGATGAACTATTTAAAGGTATTTGTATTACATTTTCTGTTTACGTTTCAATTAAATGAAGTATTCATTAATTTCTATGTGGAATTTAAAGGGAAGATCAGACGAAATAATAAACAAATGGTCGGTTTAATTTTGCATTTGTGACTCGAATGTAACAAAGCTATGTACAATCATAAATCAAAGGACTGATAACTGAATAGCTCACATATAAAGGGCAGTGTGCAATATGTTAAATCTCAATTCAACACATTTGATCTAAAACGTACAAGAGTTACGCTCAAAACGTTAAGAAATGGTGCAGTATTTCACCATTACATATAACGACAAAGATAATTCATTTGAATCTATTATTATATACAGATGCAGGTCCTTTATTTAAGGCAAAATATCGATTGGCATTACATCAAAATGTACCAAATCAATCCACGGGACAGGCGCGCAAGCATACTTGAGTGTGGTTGGTTAAATTAACTTTGTTTTTTATAACGTCTACTCTACAATATAACGGGATGCGTAAATTATTCGCGGTTTTGAAAAATATTTAAGTTGCGCATTGAATACCTAATAACGAACTGACTAAATAAAACTCATACATATTCGTACTTGTAATATATTATGCATCGGACAGTGTTACTGTTAAACACAGAAAGCCCAGAAACAAAACGAATCAAACAGCGGAATATGTCTTTGTAATCGAAACTGTTGATCAAAACAGGCTACCTGAGTTAAGAATTGCTTATTCACACCTTTAAACAGAAGCACATTCAAATCATATCTGACATATACATAAAGGTCAAATGGTGGACATAAACCCAGTCACACAAAACCCGTTAATAATATCCGATTTCATCATTACCATTTTTGCATATAAGATTGAACTATAAAAAGTCCTTTATACATATATTGACCATTTTTGTCCTTATGTTTAAATATTGAATAGAGTTTCATGCCTTTGTTGAAATCATGTAAAAGTGTTTAAGTACATTTGATATTAAAACAGATAACGTGATACCTTTGAATTGCTTCTATTTCAATTCAGTGTCCATTCAGCGTTCGTTCCCATCATTTGTATTGATCAGCTACAAAAACAAGTTTGGTTCCAGTGAGCGTGTCAACTTATGCAACAAAACACAACGCTTCGTGAGAATTTGATAACGCCATTTAATAAGCATACTTTATTATCAATAGTCGATTCGCCAATTACATGAACTGACCTTAATTCTTATTTCAGAATGTAAAATATTTTGCTGATGTCGCAAATTTGTGAATACATAACTTTGGAATGAATATTATTTTTTAATCCATAGTGTCTTCAATCCTTTTCTTGCTCAGCGTTATCTACAATGTCCGCCATCTTATTTTACAAGACGATTCTTAACAGAATATAACGATTTATCATTACTCCTGTACAGAACACACTTTGTATAACTTTGACAGTTTTATAGTTTAAGGAGCATATTTTAATTTCTTTATTTCTATCCCATTCTTTATTTCGTGACCGTGATCTTGTACATTTTGTCAAATTTTGTCTTTTTGTCTATACCGAATTTTAAAGATTAATTTAAACATGTTGTATGCTCGAATGTACATCCCGCTCATAAAGTCTAAAAACGGGACAATAAACGTGTTGATATTATTTGAAAAGTTTAATCGTCCACTGATTTAGCCGAAGAAAGATTACCAAAACAATTATCGGCAGTCCAGTATTTGCGCCATACTTTAAAGTGAAGAATCACTTTGGCGAAAAATGTGTTACACATCATGCAACCTCACATACTGAAGAAGATATCGAAAGCCGTTTCTCTGTATTTAATGGCAAAATTCTCATATCCCAGGCTGTTAAACAAATTGCCATAAGTGCACTGCGATTGTATGCACGAGTACAAGTATGAACCATCCCACTCGAAGCAGTCATTTTCTGTACTTCGCCTTACATATCTAATCAAATTATAAACCCACAAATAAATAATGACATTTGTATTAAAGTTGAATATAGCCTAGTCAATGTCTTCACTTGACAGATTGAAGCATATTAACTTAGGTAATGATCAATGTTTTGTGTTTTTTTTTTTTTTTTTTTTTTTTTTTTTTTTTATCAAACGATATATTCGGTTAAATCTAGATCACACATTTTTGAATAATTATTTATCGTTTGGTGTATTTGCATAGCTTTTGATCTTAAATGATGATATATATTTGTTATAACCAAATTGCGAATAATTTGTTTAACATAATTAGAGGTGTATACATCATCATTAATTTGTTTAGAATCATACTCGTAACATAAAACACATATTGTTGTTACACTGTCTAATAATTGGTTTGCGAATACTTTAACTTCAATAATTATTCTTATTACTTCAATATATCAGTATGCTTATAGAAACTAAAAGACAAACCAAGTTGACCGTAGAACCTGTTCGCTCGGTCTAAGGTTTGTATCGATACACTGAGGGTACCTAAGCTATTCGTTCGCACGTTCCAGTATTAGCCGTCTGGCTGAAAGCCGCCGGTTTCTGTCAAAACTACATTCAAGAGTTCTTTTACTACGTATCTGGTCGTAAATATGGAGTATATAATTGTTGAATTCAATTTACTTTATTTCTGGGTTTTTATTATTGTTAAATGCACATAAAGCTTAACTTACAAGACGTTGACTTTTTGTTTCTATACGTGTGCATGTAAACCAGAGTTGAGCATATTCAAGACTGATTTATATCATTTATACAAATCAAGCATCATATCTATTATGTGAACCTGGTTGAACAAATTGTTTAAAAGTAAATCATTTTTAGTTCCAATGGCTTAATTATTTAATGGAATGAAATCATTCATATCTCTTTTAGAATAAATATATAATGTAAATCTCTTCCAATACTGATTGTGTTATAGGTTAAGCTGTCGAAAATGTATGTTTTGCGCAAGTGACCTAGATAAGCATTCGATTAGACCTATGTATATTATATTTGTATTAAAAACAAACATCCAACGGTGGGAGCGGATCCGTCAAGTTGTAACACTCTGAAGCCAGAACTCAGGGGTAGCTGGTATGATCCCTCGCTCAACCTACTACTAGTAACTTGTCTTTGGGATGAGACTTTCACCCAAGGTGCAGTGAACTAGGTGCGTACACTAAAAGACCCATACTTGTCTCTAGAACGGGGCGTCTAATGTAACTCGCAATGTCACCAGTTAACCAATTAACTTGTTATCTGAGGCCGGTGGTTTTTTGTTTGTTTGGGGGTTGGCCATATTCCTAGTACACACACAAACACACACACACACGCACACGCACGCACGAACATAAAAGTTCAATGTAGTGAATGTTTATCAAGATAGGCCTGGTCGGTTAGGAGGGGTTGTTTATTAATAATATTGCGGTCATAAAAGCTCATTAATAGTTAAAGCTAAATCACATTAAAAAACATTATTTGGCTAAGTGTCAAAAAAATATAGATCTGAACGACGCGGTTTACAGGCATACCAGCCATTTCTTGTAAAATCATTATCAAGTTGCTGCCGTTTTTCATAGCGCACATTTTGCATTTCAATTTAAATAATACTGTAGATTACAGGATATTAAATATGTTTGGTGTGAATACCCTCTTAATAAATTAACATTATTTATTTGAATGCACAATTTTCTGTATGGGCACTTGCCATAACTTTATTGTTAATTCTAACACGGCACGTGCCAAATTTCATATAAACAAAGAAGAAAATCGTCTATGTTTATTCTGCAATAATTATGGGCGGAGTTTATACACTGAAAGCACGCGCTGTAACTAAACAAAACATGCCGATACAATGTCCACCAGCGTAATAATCCGGTATTTTATGAATGAAAGTCACGTGACAAAATACTACGCACGTTACTGTAATTAAAAGTGTACAATGTAAACATGTAAGTTAACACAAGTTGTTGTTGTTCTTATTTAAGCAAACGGGAGAAATGACACGTTTTTTTCCATCCAGTTTGGCTGTTATTTAGTGCGGAGATCTGATCTGATCAGAACAGCCGAAAGTTATTTGTATGGGCGGAACTTCACATAAAATAGTACACGAGAAAAAGAAGATACATTGTATAAATCGTTAGTAAGAACCGTGTTAGAATCGAAATAATTCGTGTACGTTATAGTTTTTAAATGCAGTGTGTTACGGAATTTCTTTTGAAAATTGTGACCTTTATTTTAAGACATGTGTTGGCACTTTTATGAATGTTTAAAGGATTTAGTGTTTACATTAAATCTCAGCAAATAGTCCTCGTTACAGAATTAAGTTTATGAATCAGTTTAATTGTTCAGAGGTTTAAAAACATTCAAAATTTTGCTAACGCTTTTCATAAACAAAATTGTAAATGGCAATGTATTTATAGATGAAATACGAAATGGACATTATGAACTGAGAACATCAATACAGGCCCTGGGAGTCAATATGGGCTGCGAGTCAATACGGGCATGCGAGTCAATACGGGCCTGCGGGAAGAGTAATAGAATTGTTGGTTTAATAATAATAAGACTTTTCTGTAACGTTTTGACATATTTTTGTTTGACTGAGTAAGCCTTCGTGTCGAAAACGACAAAGAAATGTTGTGCCCCTATATTTGATATTGACGGATTTTTTAAATGGACACTAAATTACATCCCTCGACAGTATAGTATTAAACATTTAGAATGAAGTTTGATAGTTTCATCTTGGCCAAATTAAATTTAAAGTTATCGTATCGGTATAGTAGCTATATATAGTATAATATATACAGAACCATTACAAGTGTTTTATTAATTTTTAAAATGCAATCAATGTCATACTGTTTCCATTTATAGCATATCTTGCCATTAGTCTATGCATAATTTTTACTTTAAACATCATTTAACTGTTCTTGGCCACCTACATTTTAATCAACTATAACCTAGATATAACACACAAGCGCTTTCATTACATCCTTAAAAAGTTCAAAGTAACTACTGTTTACTCATTCAATTAATACGCCCCTACATCATCGATGAATACTTTTACAAATACTATCTGTCATACTGCTTTTGTTTACGATTTTTTTTTAATGACGTTTTAATTCGCTTCTTGATCTTGCTATGAGCAATGCACGCATCCATTTTATTTAAAGGGAAAATCAATCGAGATTATTATTAAATGCTCGATATGATTATGAATCTGTGGACACAACTGCCATGTAACCAATTACAAATATGAAAGTGGATGACTGCTTTATTAAACAGTTCTAATACAAAATTTGATGAATTTCAACTAAACTAATTCGTACAAGCGTTACACCTGAAACGTTAAAAATTACGTTATAATTAAAAATGGATTATCAAGATCAAAAAATTTAATTTTCGCATACAACTACAACGAAAATCCGTTTGCATCTATTCTGATAAATAGCTCGTGTATTCAAAGAAGATCGTCTTTTACAGGCAAGTGATCTATTGGCGGTACAACACACAGTGAAAAGAACAGGTTGCAGACACACACACATACGTATGTTTGGTTAAATACGTGTTATTTTTTCTAAAAACTATTAAGGATATAAGATAACACCTTGAATATTCATGAAGGAAATCATCATCAAACTGCACATTTCATACCTGAGTGTAATACCAAATGCGCGTGCCAACCAATCTTTACTAATTTGCATGTCACACCGGGCGGCGTTGCAGCAGCGCTTGCACGACGTTCTTAATTTAAATCTGTTAGTGAGCGGTTTAATCGCCATGATATATGTAAAACGAAATACCTAAGTAGTATTATATAAAGCTCACACAGCGTCCTCATAGAATTCCTACGGCGTCTTTATCGCGCCCTTACAGCGTCATCACAGCTTCTCTACAGCTCACACTGTTCGCCCTTGGCCTTTTTTGGCGTTGAAGACGTTATTGATAACAGCATATTTAGTTCAACACAGTATAACGTCATTCTCTGCAACTATGCTTTTGACAGAAAAGCGAGGCGAGTCAATCAAGACAATGGAACCTAGTTCTCCGACAGCGGTATGTGTTAGAAGCCTTCCGTTGTCTGACCTTACCTCGTCACAATCAAGTTATGAGGCTGACCCGCACGCTGATTCGCTCTAGTCACAGACTTCTTTGACCGGTAGATCAAGTGGTCGGCAACAAACCTGACTGATGTCACTGCGTAAATGAGCTGATATACATGTATGCCAAAATGCTAAACTCCTACAGTGGGAGCACAGCTTAGTGATGCCGCGGACACGGCGCACTCACAAGGCTCTAGAAGACTTTAAAGCGTGCTAAGGTGTTCCCTCAGTGCCCTCTTAAGCGCGCCTTGCAAACGCCGTTCTGCGGCGCCATTGAACATGCTCATTATGATCACCACGACATGGTGTTATAGGCGATGACACGGCGACCCAACAGCATTACAAAATAGCCAGTACAGGAATGGACCATGGATGCAAAGAAAAAAAAAACAATTCAACCAATTTAACAAAGCCAGGGATTTCTTAAATTGGTGCTATGTATTGAAACCGTCGATCAAAACACGCACAGAGTTGTTTATTTAAACCCTTATACAGATTCACATAATATCATGTCTGGAATCTCATATGAGCAAACATTTAATGTTTAATACAAACAATGTTACACAAAACAAGTCAATAATACCAGATCTTAATCTCAGATCAGATCTTAACCTATTCGGGCCACAAATAAAGCAGCAAATGTCTGTTGTATTTGCCTTATTCGTACTTATATTGAAATATTGAAAAATTGTTTGTTGTTTAGCAAATTTGATTTCAAAACAGATAACGCGAAACATGTGGATTGTTACTTTGTCGGTTTTAATCATTAAACTCAAAATGTCAAGCTTGGTTTTGCGCACCCGATGTATGTGACAAAACACACAAAAATGTCGTACCAGTTTAATAACAACATTTGATAAGCATACATCATTTTGATTTTAAAATGTTTTAGATTACTTAGATTACGCCGCTGTCGCTAATTCATGAATATATAATCATTTGAGTTTGTTCTCTTTTCGAGACAAACCGCAAGGTTTACTGAATGTAAATAAAGCAGTACTATGCCCTTTAAATTCTTAACAAAATAAATGTTTGGATTAAACTTTTCTAATGGACACCTTACCAACCAGAGTAAAAAAGCATCAAAATCTGTAATCATTCATAACGGCGTTTGTTTTACATTTTCATTCTTTTATTTTTTAAATGCGATCGCTGGTGATGCCTATGTTGTTAATCAAAATAAGCATTAGTGAATATTCCGTTCGGTTACTTTAAAACATAAAAAATGGTCAATGATTTAAAAAGCACTCAATAATATTTCAATTTATGTCATTGTTTAATTGTTGTACATGTAAGTTCATAGAAACATATAATCCGATGTGGAATCGTTTTATTTATTTATCGATAAATATTCACTCAAGTTTATGTACGAGCCAAAATTTAACGTGAGACGTATAAGAGTGATCTTAACCTATGAGCTAGGGGCGACGAATCCTCTACTTAACCTCTGAGCTAGGGGCGACGCGTCCTCTACTTAACGTGAGACGTATTAGAGTGATCTTAACCTATGAGCTAGGGGGCGACGCGTCCTCTACTTAACCTATGAGATAGGGGCGACGCAATATGTATGCTGTCTGAAATCGGGAGCATAAACATATGAATCTTTGAAACATGTAATCGCTGATTGTTTTAAACAATGTGTCCAACAATTGGTTAAGAAGTTTTCTTTCGAATAAAGACGGAGTATGCGAGTAAATCGTTATGCAATCTCGCATTTCGATGATCTTGACATTGATTTATTGTATTTCATGGCCATTTCTCATTCGTGCATAAGATGAAAGGGATAATTGTATCACTTATGTATGAAAAATCAATCGTTTATCATAATTTAATATGCGCGGTTAAATACTATCCAAAAAACAAATATTTTCTACGCTTCATTCTCCATGTCTTACCAAAGTAAGAACAAATGGATACACCAGGTGAATCAAGACCAACGTAGCACAACCATTACTAAATCATAAATACTCTACAAAGCATTACATAAAGCCGCGTTAATGTATATTCCTACCACGCCAAATAAGATTGTTCACCCGTTGTGTGCAGTTAAATATCAATTGTCATCTTAAAACATTTTAAACATTACCGGCAAAAGTGGACAATCAAGCTGCATCATCAATACGAAAATTAATCTAATTTAAAATCGGCTTATCGAGAACAACATGACTTTTAAACAATTTGTCGACAAGTTAAGGCGATGTAAAGAGACTCTATGAAAGAGCAGAAGCAAACGGGATGGAGGTCAACACGTAGAAGTCGAAGATTATGGTGAACAGCAAGACCAACACCAGTGCAGACATCACCATAAACGACGAGAAGCTAGAAGAAGTGACCAGCTTCAAGTACTTGGGCGAAACCATGCCCAAGGATGGTACCAGTACCGCTGAGGTCCGAATAAGAATTGTCATGGCAACCGAAGCGATGGCCAGACTGAGCTGGTTGTGGACAAACATTTCCATCAGCTTCCCCACCAAATTCAGGCTCTACAAGTCCCTGACATGACATGACATAATGATATGATATGATATGATATGATATGATATAATATGATATGATATGATATGATATGATATGGTATGATATGATATGATATGATATAATATGATATGATATGATATGATATGATACAGTGTCAGAGACAGCAAAGATAACACAGAAAAGTCAGATCATGGTAGGCAATATCTACAATATTTACCCTGTAGACAAATTTCAACATTATGTTTTTTCCCGTACGTCCTTTCTTAACCGGTTGTTCTATCGTTAGGTAAACGTTATACTGTTTGGCCAAATGTTTCTGAAACGGTGTATAAAAATGAAGTTCACGCTCAAAATATGAAAGTACTATTTCTCAAACGGCACCATGTATCACGTTGAAAATCGCATTAAATTATAAATTTGTTATAAAAGTAAATGGTACATTTTTATAACATTTGGGAGCGACGTGCAAGGTTCGTTAGCAACTGCTGTATTAATGTCGCAAACATATTACATATAACATTAATAGCATTGTTTCGATGCTTCATATTAAGCCTGGATTTAATTACTTTTTTTAAATGTATTATTATATACATTCAATTCATAGACATGACGTTTAAAAAATTAAATGATTAAACGTACATAAATCAATGAACTTATACTGTCATACTTTTTCAATAGATTAAACATGAACCATTATTGTTTGTTTACAGTAAGCAAATGCCGGAAGGCTGAGTAATAAGAAAGGATGATAATGTTCACATTTAAACATAAAAACATGTGTTAAAATGACTTAAGAAAACCAATAATGGTTTTAAATGCATTGTTGGCAGGATTGATTATTTGTCTAAAACTATATATTAAATTAAGAATTAAACACAAATCAATCAAAATAAATCAGTAATGGGTTTTTTCACCCACGCAAAACATATTGATGTGATGCGTAACTATGCGTATTACTGAAGGCATAACATACTCATACACTGCAGCTCGACTCATATGTAAAGCGACGCCAGTCCGCGCTGAATTTTGACCTTTGATCTCAAAGTATGACCTTCGCGGTAGCCATGTTATTCTTGTGTGCCACACACCATCTCATATAAGTCAACATGTTTGTTAAATGCTGTTTTGACAATCTTCCATGCAAATTGAAGTTATTGAGATAACAAGTACGTTTTGTAATCAACCTGTAATTCTTTTCCTCAAAGTACCAAAGAGGCTTTGCCGTAAAGAGCGTAAAAGATTCTCGACAGACACATCGAAGAATGGATCAAACGGAAGGTAAGTGACGGACGAAGTGAGTCTTAACAACTGGTAGTAGGGATATAATCATACGAAATGTGTGTCAAATAATACATTCTGACAACCATTATATTTCAAATACATTCTACTTTAACGACTTGTGGTGGAATGTTAAATGGAATGGTACTGATCCTTTATTTGCAAAGTAACAATTATTTTCCTTAATAAATATGTTTTAACGAGCTCGTAAATTATACTCGGTCTTTTTTTTTATTGTTTTACACATTATTTGCTACAATAATACTGTGCTTAAATGTTTTATAAATAAATCATTTTCGTTTTTCTTTCAGATGTATAAGCAAAGCATTCATTTTACAATGTCAATGTCAGTATCAGTAATACAGTTTAGTCAATGGGTCAACCCTAGGTAAATAAGCACTACATTTGTTCGTATTTGTACCGCTAAAAGGCCCTGTTGAATGTCAATTCTACAGTGAAGGGTTCTTTTCCTTCATATCAAATTGACATTATAAATATATAACTGGTTTGATTTAAATATTCAGTCTTATTACTGATGTTTTATTTTTTCTTAAATTAAAGAATCGTATTCGATGAAACATAATCACATTGTGTTATTGTATTATAATCACCGGGCAAAATGTTGACGAGTTTAAGTGATACTAATTCTCAAAGTGTGAAAAAATATATATAAATATATTTGTCTTAGTTTCTTATTTAGTTTGGTATTCGTTTCAGGATTGTTGTTTAGATCAGCCTCAAATCGTATGGTCATTTCGAGGTCTTTATCCTTTTGATAAATTAGTATGATCAATCTATTTATCATGGGCGTAAAATAATCGTTATTTCGATCCACTCACTTCAAATCTTAATAATCAGTTCTTACTTACCAACAATGAAAACTTGGAACACCCTATCAAACCAATATTTGGATATTTAAGATCAAATACTTGTTTTTTCCACACGTATGGATAACTTTGATATATCAAACCGCATATTTGTTTAATCGTTAGAATATCAACTGTATAGGATTTCGTTAGGTTTCATATGTTGACTCTAAATAAAGATTAAATTTAAGCGCTTGGTCAATAGAAAGCTTTCGTTATATCCCTGTATATTCAATGACTGTTAACTTCATCACACAAATATATCTAATTTTAAAAAGTAATGTGAAAATAAACTTATGGCTTTAGACAGTGGCATGCATAGGATTAGTCGACATTATGTATATTTTAAAACATGCATTAATATAATCCAACAAATTCATCATCACAAAGCATTGCATTATATACCGAGCCACAATAACACGTTTTTAATTGAGCTCTGATGTAATTATTCAATCACTTTTGTGAATGAATGTTCTAGTTCTATAGAGGCCATTTACTATTATTGCGTCAATCGACATAAGAGCCTCGCTGTGGTAACACCGGGCTTAATGCATGTGTTTTAATTCAGTCTATGCGACATGTATCGTCTCTGATTAGCCTGTGCGGACGAATTCACATAGTAAAAGACATGTTATCTGTAATATACTATGTTTCGAATTAACTTATATGTTTCGGTTCAATAAGTACCTGTTCATTGAACTGATGCTGTTACTCTATATTTTACATTTACTTTCAGTTTAATAACGTACCTGTAGATGTAATGGTATCATTTAGTGAATGGTTGATAACATTTCGCAGTATTTATGTAAGTCTACCCCGTCATATGTGGAGTATGTAAAGGCATATCATGTTCAGTAACACAATCAAAAGCAATCTAAGACAGATTATGCATTCGTATAAGTTTTATGTTTTGCTACTCGCTGCGTAAAGATAGAATAATGTTCCGATTGTTGTAATTAAGATCATCGTTTATGGTTGAATGTCTTATATGGTGTTGAAGATCATGTTTTTCAGTTTAAAAAATTTGGCATGACATGACTTTTAAACATAAACGTTCGTTTTTCATCTTGTGAATTTCTGTATGAAACTTCTTATTTAAGCAGTAGAAAAAAATATTAAAAGAACTGAAGTTTGATTAACCAAACCGTAAACTTATAAATCCCCAGCATGGTAGAAAGAAAAAGAAAATAAATGTTGGGAATATTTTATGAACAACTTACGAATTTATAAACGTGAGTATATCACCTACACAGATGAAATACAATACCACATAACTAATACCCTCTCTATAGGATTCCTGAATAACACACAAAGTATTGTGGTCACGTAAACTAATGATGTTCACATAGTTAATATCAGAGTCATATCAACGAAAGAAGCTTACAATTATCCGATCGTATATTATTTGAAGCTAGAAGGCCTAATTAATTCATGAGAGAGCATATAACACGAGACTTTATGTTGCAACATCAATTAATTAACTCTATTACATGCCATAATGTAATACAGCACTGTCATAAAGTAGCATATTTTGTTTATGAAAATGTGCAATTTTAATGTCATATTTTAGTAACATCACGGATGTAATCGGATATAAGCACCCACTTTAAGAATAAATTAACCAACAATAAATGGATTTAGAACTATGTGAACTATGTAAAGCGCATGCGAAAAAAACGGGTATTGGAGAAATCTTTAACAAAAATTGAATGGGGGTAGGCAGTTTATAGTAAAACAGGTAATTTCAAAGTCCCTTTACACTCGTTTTGTCACTGTTTTATAGTTGAGTGATTACAATTTCAACCTTAAAATAAATTGTGATTAAAAGCTAAGTTAAAACCGTATTCTTCATCAGATGTCGTTTATTTAAAAAAAAACAATTGCATATACATGTATTTCAATTAGGACAAGCGCGTGCTTAAACCTAAACAACTGCAGTTTCCCTTCTTAATAACAATACGTATGCGCATACAAATATGGCTTCGCATACTTATTTGATGTATATAATCTGCTTATAGTTCGTGAAAATAGATATTTGAGGTTATATACGCAGTGACTGGCTTTTTATAACTTTATTGACGTGATAATACGAGTATTAATTATTATATAAACTCGCAGTAATGAACGTACGGCGTTTTTATACTTAAGTCAGAGGTACCCCTCGTTTTTTCTCTCATTCAAAACATTAACATCTATACAACTGGTAATTTAAAAATCCCAGTATTATAGACCAACATGATTTAGTCTGCAAAATAGTTAAAATTAAATGTATACACATTATAAAACGGTGTTTCAATTTAATAGTTAAACTTGAAAGTACCATGAAAACATAACTATTGCATTTATCAATATAGACCGTGACACTTTGACAATATATTCTTGTTATATTACATTACCTGTCATCCGCCATACTATAAATGAACATTATTCAAAAAGTTTATTAACAGTACAATATTGGTCTTTTAACGCAATTTATGATGCGTTACTCCAGGTGATATGCGATGTAAGTATTAAAGGCACCATTTTGAGACATACTCGCAACACATACGAGTAACACCCCGCATATGTGAGGTAAAGAACTCAAGTCGACTTGTTTAAATATCACTTTGCAAATCTATCGGGAAAATAACAACAACTATAAATGCCAGAACAATAACGAATTCACTGAAACTATTATGTTTTATAATTTATTAAAATAATGCATAAATGAATCTAGACGATGAATTGCATTTTTATATGCCATTGCATCAATGTCAAAACGTTTTGTAAATGTTTTATGGAAGTTACCATCACTTGATGGATTGTAAATGATTTAATATAAGCGTTTTCGTGTCAATTATGTAGTGACTTATCCAATTATTTTACCAAAGATTCATTTTTAACCCAATACTTATACATAAAAGCACTTGTTGAAACTTGAGAAGTTTGATGACCGACGATTAAACTTCGTCATTTTACAATTACTCCAGAGGATCTCAAATGATTGTTGGAAAACAAACACAGCATGTATTAAAATTACGGATTTTACTGCTGACAAATGTGACCGTAATCATACGCCACATAAAATTAATGCCTTAAATGCGGATCATATTCCACAATCTTAGGTTCAAGAGCGACCTTACACTTTTTAACAAGCACAGGGTAACCCGAAGATCCACTCAACCGATCAAGTGCTACACATGTATATTGTTGATAACCTATCCGAATTGTACGGACACGTAATTTTTTTCTTTTGATATGTCAAAAGTATCATTACGAAATAAATATAGGTTGCGTTTGATGTTAGCAAGAGTTAAAGTATAATTGTACAAATGAATAATTGGTATACATATAAGCATCACTAAAGGATTTGTTCACAGTTTGGCAAAATGACGATTTCCAAACAAATTGATATAGTCATATAATGTGTCATTTAATCAACAAAAGACTGCATGCATTATAGTCAAACTAAAAACTTACAATTCGCGTTAAGAAATGTATTGAAAATATAAGTTTGTTAATTCAAAATCATCAATACAAATCGGAAATATAATGATACGTGTGTAACGCTGTTCATAGATAATATAGCAAAACATGTATTACCATCAACCGTTTAAAGTACAAACACAAATCAAAAACATTTTGGCTGACTTGGTAGCGCGTTAGCTGTTGCTTCTAAAGGTTGAACTATTTACTAGACATAAGACGCTTCTTCATAGGAATAATGCTACTTTATGACAGTGCTGAATTACATAATTGCATGTACAGGAGTTAATTGATATTGCGACATAATATGCACTCTCATGAATTAATAAGGTAATTGCTCACATGTCTTCTTGCTTTACATACAATTCGTTCGGGTCATAATACAGTTCTTTTCGTAGATATGACTTAATAGTTCGATATTATCTTCATCAAGATAAACTATTTAGATATTTTTATTTGTATAATTGACCACCAAAACTGTGTGTGTTAATCAGAAATCTTATAGAGAGGGCATTATTTATATGGTCTTGTGTTTCAACTTTGTAGGTGATGTTGATGTCCATCAAGACGAGAAACTGTTTATACATAACACTACGCCTACATAGTTTGACATGATATGATATGATATAATAGGACATGACATGATATGATATTATATGATATTATATGTTGTGATTTGATATAATATGTCATGACATGATATGATATGACATTATATGACATGACACGACATGACATGACATTACATGATATGATATGATATGATATGATTTGATTTGATATGATTTGATATGATATGATATGATATGATATGATATGAGATGATATGATATGATATGATATGATATGATATGATATGATATGATATGATATGATATGATATGATATGATATGATACAGTGCCAGAGACAGCAAAGATAACATAGGAATGTCGGATCATGGTACCTCCATTTACAATATTTCACCCTGTAGACAAATTTCAACATTATGTTTTGCCCGTACGTCCTTTCTTAACCGGTTGTTGGATCGTAACGTAAACGTTACACTGTTTGGCCAAATGTTTCTGAAACGGTGTATTAAAATGAAGTTCACGCTAAAAATATAAAAGTACTATTTATCAAACGGCACCATGTATCACTTTAAAAATCGCATTAAATTATGACTGTGTTAAAAGAGGTAAATGACATATTAAGCCTGGATTAAATTACTTTTTTTTGGTTAAAATGTATTATTATATACATTCAATTCATAGACATGATGTTTTAAAAATTAAATAATTAAACGTACATAAATCAATGAACTTATAGTGTCATACTTTTTCAATAGATTAAACATGAACCATTATTGTTTGTTTACAGTAAGAAACTGTCCGAAGGCTGAGTAATGAGTAAGGATGATAATGTTCACATTAAAACAAAAAAGCATGCCTAAAATGGATTAAAAAGACATAAGAAAACCAATAATGTGTTTATAATGCATTGTTGGCATCATTGATTTTTTTTTCTAAAACTATATATTTGAACAAAGAATGTAACACAAATCAATCAAAAAAATCAGTAATGAGATTTTTCACCCACGAAAAACATATTGATTTTATTTGTAACTATGCGCGCAGATATATGACTGAAGGCATTACATACTCATACAAAGCGCGACGACTAAGATGTAAAGCTACGCCAATCAGTGCTGAATTTTTACCTTTTATCTTAAAGTATGGCCTTCGCGGTAGCCTTGCTATTTTTCTGTGCCACACACCGTCTCATATGAGTAAACAGTTTTGTTAAGTGCTATTTTGAAAATCGTCCATGAATGTTAAGTTATTGAGATTACAAGTCCTTTTTGAAGTTAACCTGTAGTCTTTTTTACCTCAAATTACGAGACATTGACCTAAAGAGCGTAAAAGATTGGATAAACCGGAAGACAGACTGACCGACAAAGTGCGTCTAATAAAACTAGTAGTAGCTATAATTATATGGCATGTGTGTCAAACAATAAAATTACACAACGTAAATAAAGTATAAATTCCTTAAAGGATCGTTGATTAATAAAATATATATATATATATATGCGGCCAAGCAATGAAAATACACAACGTATTTAAAGTATGAATTCCTTGATCGTTGATTAATAAAATATTGATAAATGCGTGTAGATAATGCTAATACAGGGATATGGTTTCCCTGTATCACGAACCTGATTCGTGTTGTTCAAGCAACTATATGGTCAATGTGTTAATACTTGTTGAGCAGCTATTCAGATATTTTCATTTCGATACAAATATAACAAGGTTATTTGCCATTAATTCCATATTCCGACAACCATTTAATTTCAATATAATCTACTTTAACGACTTGTGGTGCAATGTTTAATGGACTGATCCCTTATTTGCAAAGAAACAATTATTTTCATGAATATATCTTTTTTAACGAGCTTATAAATTATACTTAACCCTTTTCTGCTTTATATTGTTTTACATATTGCTTGCTACAATAATGCTGATCTTTAACTTTGTATAACGAAATCACAAGTTCGTTTTCCTTTTATATTTAAAAGCAAAACCTTCATTTTACAATGTCAATGTCAGTGTCAGTAACACGGATGTAAGTAGCAGTAATACAGTTCAGGCAAAGGCTTTAATCAAGGTTAAATAAGAACTCCATGTGTTCGTGTTAAGATTTCCATTGCGTTACAAAGCCCTGTCGAATGTCAATCCTGCATTCAAGTGTTCTTTACCTTCGTATCGAATTAACATTATAACTATATAACTTGTTTTATTAATATTCAGTCGTATGACTTATGTTACATTTTTGCTTAAATTAAATAAGCGTGTTCGATGAAACATAAAGACATTGTATTATAATCAATGGACAAAATGGAAAAAAATCATATACAAATTGCAGATCTGTTTATGTTTATTGATTAAATGCAATATATGTGTTCACTTGAAATTGTATTGGGTTATATAAAAACTGTTCCTGCGATTTCGTAATGCATCTGAAGAGAAAATGATTTTTTGAAAACTTTCTTAAGTCACAATCCGATATCCGTTTATAGCATAATGATTTGAAAACTTCAGCAGATGAATATCCAGGCAACATAACTGTTTAACTGGGACAAATCAAACAAAGTGTTCAATCTTAAACATAGATAAAGGTGGATATGTCTTTTGAAATGTCCAATACTTTTCACTCCCGATGCCAACTTATGTAGCTGACCTTAACGATAACTTATGTAGCTTACCTAAACGATTCATAGTACTGTGTGTAGGGTTGTAGGTGACTATACAGTACTTATTGAAAAGTCCCATTGAAATAGGCCTGATGGATAAGATGAGACGTTATTTAAAGTAATTGTGGATACACAATATGCGCCGACGAACGACGGATAAAGGACGGTCACAATAGCTCCTTCTGAACACGTTGAGCGTATCTGATTTCAAAACAGAAAGGAATTTCCACTTAACGCTAATGTAGTTTGACACTTGGCACGTTATTTGATAACCATATGATAATATTTCGCAAAAGTCAAAGGTGTGTTCCGTGTGCTGATCGAGGTACATATCAGAATCTTGAAATTATGTTTCATTACATTACCATTCACAAGAAATTAGTTCTTGTGTTAACAGTTATATATTTACTTTTATATTCGCATTTTTATGTCTTATAACGTGTTAAATAAGAAAATGTTGTAAATGTTCTTGATTTATCCCAACGAGTATAAGTGCTATTAATTCATAAGGTGATAAAATAGGTGTGTAAATATATATTTATTAGTCTCTAATTTAGTTTGGTATTCGATTAATGATTTTGATCAGCCTTAAATCGTATTCTCATTTCGATGTCTTAATCATATGCGTAAAATGAGCTTTCTTTCGATCCACTTACTTCCAATTTAAATAAACAGTTTTAACCGACCAATAATGGTAACTTTGAACACCCAATTTAAACAGTATTAAGAAGTTTAAGATCAAACACTTGTTTTTTTGTTCACGCGTATGGAAAACTTTGATATATCAACCCGCATATTTGTATAATCGTTAGAATATAAACTGAATAAGGTTTCAAAGATTTCAAATGTTGACTCTAAATAAAGGTTAAATTTAACTGTTTGATCAAAAGAGAGCCGGCGATCTATCCCTGTATATTCAAAACTAAATTCATCACACAAAATGTATGCAATGTCATTTAGTGTAAGCTTAAACCTTACATCACGTTAACATATGTATTGGACAAATGAATAGAAGATTTCAACGTACAATATGAACATGATGATTTAACTAACGACTCATCTTTGTGGTGAGTCCTGTATATGCAGCATTAAAGGGACTTGTTAACAGTTTGATAAAATGACGATTTTCAAAATAATTGTCATAGATTCAAAAAAAGAATGTTTTCATTATGTTAAGACAAGCAGAATAACACTACTGATCAAGAATAATGTTTAAAATATTGGTTGATTAATGGATAATCTGAATTCGAAACCAAAAAAAGGACAATCTGTGAACAAGTACGTTTAATTTTAAACATTGTGCAATAACGGCCTACTGTTTTTGTATCTTGGAGCTTTTATTCTTTTATAATCACCTTATTACATTGACACTAAACACAAAGCAACATAAACGGCTATGCTTAAATCAACTTCTAATCTAATCGAACAAACACATCACCACAAATCATTTGTTTTAAATACCGCACGACAATAACACGTTCAGTTGAGGTCTCATTTATTTATACAATCACTTGTGTGAATAGGGAATGCATTTGCTAGTACTTTAGAGGCCATTTACTATTCGTGCGTCAATCGACTTAAGAGCCTCGCTGTTAGAAAACCGGGATTAACCCTTTGAGCGCTGGAACCGGATTTTGAAGGCCTTTGCAAACAGTTTGGATCCAGATGAGACGCCACAGAACGTGGCGTCTCATCAGGATCCAAACTGTTTGCTATTCTGATAGTATTTTTTAAACAAATTCGAAGAAAATGCTAATTTTAGAAATTCAGCAGGCGACATTTTAGCAGACGACAAATTTCCCAGCATGCAAAGGGTTAATGCCTGTGCTTAAATCCAGTCTACGCGTGAAGAATCGTCCATGATAAGACTGTGCGGACCATTGCTCATGGTAAAATACATCTTTAATATATTACGTTTCGCCTAAACTGACATGTTTCGGGTCAATAAGAACCTGATCGTTGAACTGAAGTTGGTTATCTATATTCTATATTTACGTTTAGTTTAATAACTTACGTACGCAATTTAATCATTTAGTGAATGGTTGATAACATATCGCATAAATTATGTATGTCTACCCCGTTATATGTTCAGTTTGTAAAGGCATATCATATTCAGTCGCACATTCAGATGTAATCTTATAAGATAATGTTTTCGTATTTTTTTTTTGGTTTTCACTGAGTCATGATAACGTATTGTTCCGATTGTAGAAATTAAGATCATCGCGAATGTTTGAATGTCTCATATGGAAGTGTTTTTTGGATCATGTTTTTAATATGAAAAAAAACGCATGACATGACTTTTGAACATTAACGTCCATTTTTCATTTTGTGAAATTCTATATGAAAGCACTTGACAATTTTTTTTTTAAATAACCGACGTATCATTTGGATTACAGTTAACAAATACATTCCCCAGCATGTTAGAAAGAAAAAGAAAATAAACTGTGTGTACATTTTATAAACAACTTACCACATAAATAATGCCCACTCTATAGGATTTCTGAATAACACACAGAGTATTGTGGTCACGTAACTTATAATTTTTAAATAGTTAATCTTAATATAGAAAATATTAAACTCCGAGTCATATCAACGAAAGAAACTCTTATATCATCCGATCAAATTTTATTTAAAGCAAGAAGCCCTAATTAATTCATGAGAGAGCATATAACACGACACTTTATGTTGCAACATCCATTAACTCTAATACATGCAATAATGTAATACAGCACTGTCATAAAGTAGCATATTTTGTTTATGAAGATGTGCAATGGCAACGTCATATTTTAGTAACATCACGGATGTAATCGGATATAAGCATTCTCTTAAAAAATAAATTAACCAAAGATACATTGATTTAGAACTATGTCAACTGTGAAAAGCGCATGCGTAAAAAAACGGGTATTGGCGAAAACTTTAACAAACATTGAATGGGGGTAGGCAGTTTATAGTAAAACAGGTAATTTCAAAGTCCCTTTGCTTTCTATTTGTCACTGTTTTATAGTTGGGAGATTACAATTTCAACTTTAAACTTGTTTGATTATTGTGATTAATTGTGATTAAAAGCTAAGTTAAACCCGTATTCTTCATCAGATGTCGTTTGTGTCAAAAAACAATTGCATATACATGTATTTCAATTAGGACTAGCGCGTGATTTAAAGTAAACAACTGCAGTTTCCCTTCTAAACAACAATACGTATGCGCATTAAAATATGGATTCTATACTTATTTGATCGGTCCTATAAAATCTCATAATAGTTCCAAAAATAGATTAGTGAGTTTATAAACATTGTGTCTTGCTTTCAATAACTTTTTTTTCGTGATAGTACGAGTATTACTTATAATATCAACTCGCAGCATTTAATGTACGGTGTTTATTTACCTAGGGCAGAAGAAGCTCTCGTTTTTTCTCTCATTCAACACATAAACATCTATACAACTGGTAATTTCAAAATCCCAGTATTATAGAGCAACATAATTTAGTCTGCAAAACAGTTAAAACTAAATATACGCACATTTTAAAACGGTGTTTCAATTTAATAGTTAAACGTTAAAGTACCTTGAAAACATAAATATTGCAACAACAGCGAAAATGTTTATACAAACTCTACGTTATTTGGCAAATGTACATAAAAAAACACAATTAATCAATAAAGACCCTGACACTTTGACAATATATGCTTGTTATATTACATTACCTGTCATCCACCGTGTTATAAATGATATTACTTCAATAGTTTATTAACAAGAAATATTGGTCTTTTAACTCAATTTATGATGCGTTACTCCAGGTGATAAGCGATGTAAGTATTATATGCACCATTTTAAGACATGGTCGCAACACATACGAGTTACACCACGCATATGTGAGGTGAAGAACTCAAATCGACTTGTTTAAATATCACTTTGCAAATCTATCGAGACAATAACAACAACTATAAATGACAGAACAATAACGAATTAACTGAAACTAGTATGTTTTATAATTTATTAAAATAATGCATTAATGATTCTAGACGATGAAATGTATTTTTATGCGCCATTGCATAAATTTCAATACGTTTTGTAAATGTTTTATGGAAGTTAACATCATTTGATGGATTGTAAATGATTTAAAATAAGCGTTTTCGTGTCAATTATGTAGTGCTGTATCCAATCAATTTACCAAAGATTCATTATTAACCCAATACTTATACATAAAAACACTTGTTGAAACTTGAGAAGTTTGATGACCGACGATTAAACTTCGTCATTTAACAGTTCTTCTAGAGGAAATCAAGTGATTGTTGGAAAACAAAAAAGCATGCATTTAAATTTTGGATTTTACTGCTGTTAACAAATGTGAGCGTTATCATACCCCACATAAAAATAATGCCTTGAGTGCGGATCATATTTCACAATCTTAGGTTCCACGGCGACCTTACACTTTATAACAAGCACAGGGAAACCCGAAGATCCAGCAAACCGATCAAGTGCTTCACATGTATACTGTTGATAACCTATCCGAATTGTACATACACTTGAGTTTGTCGTTAGATATGTCAAAAGTATCATTACAAATTAAAAATTAGGTCAATTGAAAAACGTTAAAGTACTTTAGTCAAAAATGAATTATAGGTGTTAAGATGAGCATAACTCAAAGGACTTGTTCACAGTTTGCCAAATGCCTATTTCCAAACAATAGTAATAGTTAAAAAGGTGTCATTTATTCGAAATTGAATGTGTGCATTATAATCAAAATAGCAAGCTTACACTTCGCGTTGAATATATAAGTTCGTTAATTGTAAATCATCCATCGAAATCGGACAAATAATAATGCGTGTGTATCGCTGTTCATAGATAATTTAGCAAAACATGTATTACCATCAAGCGTTTTAAGTACACTCAAAAATCATAAACATGCTTGGTGTCTTGGTAACGCGTTAGCTTATGCTTCTAAAGGTTGAACTAGTTACTAGACATATGACGCTGAGTTTGCACATCTGTATTAAAAGGATTATACTTTATGACAGTGCTTTAATACATAATTGCAGAGTTAATTGATATTGCAACATGATATGTACACTCATGAATTAATAAGGAACCTGCTCAAGTGCCTTCTTGCTTTACATATAATACAGTCGAATGATTATAAGAGTTTCTTTCGTATATCGTTAAAATTTATATTTAAAAAACATTACAATTTTATATCATTTGACGTTTTAAACCATATACTTTATTATTTAAAATGTGTTGTCAAAAAACATAAAATGTAGTGAACAAATTGTGTTCCATAGTTGTAATACAGGCCCAATGCCGAAACGTAAATAAAAGTAGTATAATTCGAGGATCAATAATAATGTAATTTCCCTTAGGATTATTACACTGAGCTTATAAAACAAATATTATTATAACTGACTACAGTACTTTTTGTGTTTATCAGAAATCCTATAGAGAGGACATTATTTATATGGTCTTGTAAGGACGTGACTGTTCCAAAGTCATGGAATACCCTTATATTCAATATCGTTACATGATAAAAATCTTAACTTTCATTTGAGACAGTCAAAGAAAAATGATGACCTTGATTACCATAATCGGAACATTACCATTTCTTGACGCAGTGAATAGCAAATCATAAATCTTATACGAATGCATCATCTTTATTAGATTGCCTCTGAATGTATTACTGAATATAATTTTCCTTTACATCCTCAATATATCACGGATAGACTTACATAATTTATTCGAGATCTTATCAACCATTTGCTAGATGTTAAAGATAACATCTGCACGGTATTAAACCAAACGTAAATGTAAACTGTATACTATCACCATCAGTTCAACGATGGTACATAGTGACCCGGTACACGTCAATTAAGCTGAAACATAGTATATAACGGATAAAATGTATTTTACCATGTGCATTTGGATATTAACGTCCTTGTTCAAAGTAATACCATTTACTGTTGCATACGAAAAGTATTCAATTGCAATTGTAATTGTATCAGCATATGTAAGACTTGTGCACCCGCATACAATTACGCAATTATGAGCAACGATTTGTTTTAACATTTATTACAATTAATGAACGTTATGTACCCAACCATATTCCTTGATAAAAAATTGGATGATTTCAAACTTTTTAAGTTAGTTTATCACAGTATAATACAACCTCAGAATCAATTACTTCACGTTGATTTTTTTTTCGATTATTCTATCCATGAATAAAATCATAACACGAAAGATATCTACAGTGTTACTCAATTAAAATAAAGAATAATCTGAAAGTTACACAGCACGTTTACAACAAGTATATCGTCCCCTCCCCGTGAAAATGGCCAATCTCAGTTTTGGCGCGAAAACGGATTTTTACATTTTCGCAATCATGGTGAAAACGGCCCGCTTCTCCCGAGAAGAATTCCAAGGTCCTATCCAATCGGCTTACAAAGTTATACCCATGTAAATGTGTGCGAAAATTTCGAAAGTATATGCGAAAATTTCCAAAGTAAATGAGGCGGATGAAAAAATATGAGAAAGTTGTCGAACTCAAGCTTTGAAAGCTTGAGTTAGACAATGTTCTCATATTTTTTACAGAAAAAAATCACAAGTCACCATGCAAAGTTTAAGCTTCATTCTGTTATTAAAAAAAATATATGAAGTTTTTTCATTCTCCTGAAAACTTGTAAATATTGAGGTTGGCAATTTTCGCGGGGAGGGGACGGTATGACCTCGCGAAGTGGGCATCATTAAGAATTGCGCTTGTCCGTACGTTCGTACCTAAGTCCTGGACCTTGTGTTAAAAACTCCTCTTGAACTGCTGGATGGATTTCGCTCAAACTTACACAGCAGGGTAACCTAAATGTTCAGATGATTGTTTATGCAGGACCTTTGGCTGAAGCANTATATTTAATACTCGCTGGGCGCATTTTATGCCCAATTAATGCACATACCATAAAAACATCTTTACACATACTCTCAAACATAAGTACACATACCTTAAAGCAACAAACACCCCTTTTTGTGTCGTTTCTGTATATTTGTATTATATTCTTTATTGACCTGTGTGATGCTACACCATATTGGATAACTTTTAATCATGTTTGAAACTGATTCAAACATATTCATGTCATACCAACCATTGCCTTCCTAGATGCTATGTATCACAATTAATATAAAAAACTTTGTGAAACATTTTGCTCAATGTATGTATTTTTTATAAAATGTAATATGCAAAATACACATGCTTTATCCACACCAACCATAGTCCTCAAAAATGCTATGTACCATAATATAGAATAACATTGTTAAACAAACGTACTAATTGTGTGTATATTCGACATATTATGTTATATGCAAAGTGTATTATGTTTACGAAGGAAATAAAAATGGAATTACAAAAAAAGTAATATTCTCAATCCTTTTTTAATTATCACCAATCTGTTTATTCTGTACGTAAAATGATCTTTATTTCGATCCATTAACTTCCAATTTTAACAATCACATGTAATGACCAATAAAGAGAACTTCAAACACCCTTTTAAACCAATATTTAGATGTTTAAGATCAAACACTCGAATTTTTCACGTGTATGGATAAATTTGATATATCAAACCGCATATTTGTATATTCTGTTAAATATCAACTGTAAAAGGTTTCATATGCTACCGCTAAATAAAGGCTAAATTTAAGCGGTTAATTAATAGAGAGCCGTCGTTCTAGCCTTGTATATGCAATAACTGTTATATTTTTAACGAAACACAATATATATAAAAATGTCATGAAGTGTTGACTTAGACCATATAACAAGTGAATCTATAAAATTGTAAAGCACATCTTGCAAATGGTTAAGTAATATCTTTTATTTATGAAATCATTTACTAATTGGGAAGAATAAATGTAGGTATCTACGCAAAAAAAGAAATTGTTATTAAATTGCGACTATTTTTTTTTTNTTTTTTTTTTTTTTGCATAATATAGTCCTGTGCCCAATATGCAGCATTAAAAGGAACTTCTAAACAATTTGGTTAAAAAAAATAATTTCATATATTCAGAAATGTAGGCATTCATTATTTTGAACAAGCGAATTAACACCCCTTATTTAGACAAATATTAAAAGAATATTTATGAATAACTCAATTCGAAATTGGTAAAATACTACAGCGTTTGTAAACTTTTTCCTCGATAATATTAAAAATAGGTATAGTACTTAGATACTGTTTTAATTCGCAAAATGTAAAGCCAACGTTGCGCAGTAGTAGCGCACTAGCGTTTGCTTCCAGAGGCGGAAAGTATCGTCCCTGATTGGCCCTTGCGGACCATCGCACGTGATAAAAGACATGTTATTTGTGATATACTATGTTTCGGCTAAACTGTCATGTTTCTGGTCCATACGTTCCTGATCCTTGAACTGATGTTGTTAGTTATATATCTTATATTTACGTTTGGTTTAATAACGTACAGATGTTAACTTTAACATAAAGTGAATGGTTGATAACATCTCGCATAAATTATGTAGGTTTACCCCCATTATATCATATTCAGTTACACATTCAGAAGTAATCTAAAAAAGATGATGCGTTTGTATAATTTTTTTTTGCTCTTCACTGCGCCTGAATAGGGTAATGTTCCAATCGTGGTCATTAAGATCATCGTTTATGATTGAATGTCTCTAATGTAGTCTAGATATTAACAGGGTTAAATAATCGTGGTCTACATTATTTTTTAAACATTAAAGTCATTTTATAATTTTGTGAAATGACATATGAAACTCATAATTTAAGCTTCTGAAAAAATGACGTTTGATTTAGTTTACCGTAACCAAATAAATCTCCAAGCATTTTAGAAAGAATATTAAAATAACATGTGCGTATATTTTATTAACAACTTACGACAATATGACCGTTATTCACGTCCATGATAACATCACATACAAAGATGAAATACAGGCCCACATAAATAATGCCCTCTCTGTAGGAATTCTGATAGAAACAAGTATTGTGTTCACTTATAATAAAAACGTTTAAGTGTAAAATCTTAGTACAGATAATATTATACGTTCGTAGCACTTGACCAGTATAGTGAACCTTCGGGTAACCCTGTGATTGTTATAAAGTGTAAGGTCACCGTGCAACCAAGGATTGTGGAGAGTGATTCGCGTTGAAGTCATTTGTTTTATGTTGCATGGCGTTGCGGTCACCTTTTTAAACAATATTGAAATCATATGTTTAAAAATATGTTAGCTTTGTGTTCCAATAATCATTTCAGTTCCTGTGCGGAAATTGTATAATGATGAAGTTTCATCGTCGGACATCAAACTTCTCAAGTTTCACCAAGTGTTTTTATGTATAAGCATAGGCTTAATCATAATTCTTGTTTTGATAAACCACTACATTATTAACACGGAAACGATTATTCGAAATCATTTACTCTCCATCAAGGGATGGTTACTTTCATGAAACATTTACAACGTATTGACATTTATGCAATGGCACATAAAATACATTCATCATTTGGAATCATTCATCCGTAATGTCAATAAATTATAGAACATAATATGTTCAGTGAATTCGTTACTGTTGTGGCATGTTTAGTTTTTTGTTATTAAAAAGATAAAGTTACGCACTTATACTAAAAAAAGGTCAACTTGACAACAGTTTCTCACCTCACATATGCGTGGTGTAACCTTTTAAAATGTATTGCGAGCAGGTTCGCAGCGCAACGAACAGGTTTCAATACCCCGACCGCGACCGATGAAGTTGTTGTTGTTGTTGGTTTTTGTTATAAGGGACGGTCAACATAAATAAAAATAAAATAAATAAAATAAATCTAATTGCTCATGAAGACATGAAGCCCATTGCCAATCGTCCAAGGATCCTTTTTCGTATTTAAAAGCAGGATTATCTTGTTTTGAACACAATTTATTTGAATAGCTCTACAACAAAATGATATGAAGTATCTTGCTTTACCATAGTTAAGAAGAAAAATATTTTACTGCCTTTTTGACAATATTGCAAAGTTTCCCTTTGAAGTAAACTTACATACAATGTATTACGCCAACTGCCAGTGCGAAACCTATTGAATGGCTGAACTACTAGCCTGCGCCGCGCTTCATAAGAAGCACACAAAAATATAATTTTATGTATGTTAATGTGATCAAATATTATTCAAGTGGCACACATACTTTACACCGGATTAAAATGTATATAAAGATAATATAAAAAACAAAACAATTATTTAGCGAGATATCACTAACGTACAAATGTGTCTTCGTTATAACATGTGATATGTTATCTATTCTTGTAATTGATCACCGTGTAGCACACGGTGCATGCCATCAAGGTAATGATCCATTTTATTCATTTTAAAAGACGAATGTTTGATGTATGCATTTGTAAACCGGTAAATGACCTAAATAACAATACTGTGCTGAACTATATGCACTAATTTAAAGTGAAATGCAAATTTATTCACATCGGCGTAAAACTTGCTAGATTACATATTTACGTTAATATGAAAATATGAAAACATGCAGCTAATTCAAAATTTAAACGAAGTAAGGAGGACCGTCGCTAAATAAATTGCCTGTTCAGATTGATCATATTCGAGAAGTAACAGCATAGCATTAATTAATTTTATTATTATAATAAGTAAATTATGTCCTTTTTACTACTAAACTTTACTTATATTTTGAATAGAATTTTATACCTAAGACCCGTATTCTGAAACCAGGGTGTGTCCGTAATATTGCATTAAAGTTCTTACATCGCTCGTCTGAAATATAACTATTATTATTGTTAATTGTTATTAATTAACTGTACGTCTTCAATGCATATGTGGTCCATAAATGCTTTTGCAAGACTTGATTAACGATGGCAGGCGAATGAGAACAAGATATGATTGACTGTCAAACTACATATCTCTGTCAATATAATTATGTGCGGCATTGCAATAGGTAAATACTATAAATTATATTCATTTTGAAGTCGTTCATTATTGCGATATTGACATAATTTACAACCTGTAATTGCTTTGCCTAAGATGAACCAATTTATACTCTAATCGCTGTCGCTATCAATGAAAATATGACAGACGGGCCCTAGTGTGTGAAATGTTATTTAACGGCGGACAGAATCGTTAAATAGAACGAATATGAGGTACAAAAATGTCCGAACTCAGTGCACCTTTAGATATTTACAGCATATTTGTTTGATTGATTGCACGTGTTTTCGTATGCGTACGTGGGCGTGGTTTCGTGCTTACAGGCGGGCGTCTGCCTGTTGGTATGCTGTGCTCAATGGTTATTTAAAACTTTTCTTTAACTTTTTTCCAAACTAGTGTCCTACTCTTCCAAAATTGTACATTATTGCTACCACTTTATAACGCAAGCTTTTTATTTCACATCGTAATTGTAGATCACTTAATACATAATGATGCCAGAATTAACTTAATAAATGTGTAAAATAATAATCCAAATATACTCAACAAAATCTACGAAAATACTAAAAATATGCAACTACCGCATAACTACAGATTCCAGTTCGTCAGCAGTTTGGTATATTTGCTTTAAGTCTGGTTAATCGACGTTCAGTGGGTGTGCACTTGACTTTTAATGGTGAATGTATTCGGTAACAATTGAAAAATTGGTTTTCACAATTGATGCCCCTGCCTTGTAAATAATACCATATCTGTTTTATAATCGTAAGCGTTGTGTATATCATACATACATATTTGCCACCGTTCTATGGCCTTCAATGTCTAGGTATTCATCTCAGCTAGTATAAATAAATTACAAATTCAATAATTGCATGCACCAGTGTCATTATTAATCACATACTGAAATAGTGACTACACAATGTGTATATCTAATCATTGTAATAAAAAATTTCAATACCATCAATAGTTTGTTTGCATATGTACCAGTGGTATGTGATTATGCGTTAGGATACTTAATATACATACATATATACGAACACATATTCTTTATGTTGCATACATTTATCAACAATCGAAACACATTTAAACGTACCAAAGTCATCATTTTTCTTCCCATGGGCTTCAGTTGGCAAAATAACGAGCAACTATTGTACTTTATTACTTATAAGAGGGGAAAATCTACCTGTAGACGCAATCGTATAGTATCCCTTATTTACATAACAAACACTTCATGCAAATCAACTAATAATAGCTATACAATTTACACCAGTCAATCAATAACTTTTATTCAATTAGTGAACATGAAAAATCACTGGCAATTCAAACATTGTGTACTTTGAGCATTTAGTGTTAGGTACAAAATGTATGCGGAATCGATCGAATAGTTAAGAAATAATATAGAAACATATCGCAAAAACTACGGATCACCGTTGTTCTTCCAACTAGGCCATACTATTGTTTTTTTGCTCTTACATCTTCAAAGCTGGGGCAAGAAGGTCGTCTAACCCTTTTTTGTTAACTTCTTTATTAGTAATTTTCATTTTCACAAAACCCGAGTTATATACCACTTAAATAAGTATATACCATGACATAAATACATTTAATAAACCTTTGTTAAACATGTGTGTGTTTTGTTTATTTCACTTCAATTAACGTATTTTTTTTAAATATGATCAAAGATCCAAAACTCAATCGTTAAGCAGAAATGATCTTACATAACAAACATAATTGAACACTCAACCTGGAATACCAAAACTTTAAATTAGGATAGATCGGTTTAGTGGTTACAAGCAAATTTTATTCGCCTTATAACACAATCAAGTTTCCGTACTCACAAACTAAGATACGTGTTGTTATGATGGAGCATTCGTACCTACCACTATATTTCAAACATGATAAGAGTAATTATAATATTTGAAAAAAAAAATCTGAATAATTTACCGACAAACACGCATATCAAAGCAATACGCAATCAAACGTATGTTTTATCATAGTTGCAATATGTTGGTGGTCTCAAGGAGTCTTCTTGGCATAGACACATTAAGATTCATAACTGTCAAATTTTCATTAAAAGCCTAGACATTAATTTGATGTTAAATTGGATTCATTTCATGCATAGTAATAACAGAGTGTTAATTATGTAAATATTTCCCATAATGAACGGCTGCACAATTGTTTACATTTAGTACTATTTGCTACATGCACACATATTGAAGGACATGCACAATTAGCCTGTCAATCAAATCAAGATTCATCCGTGTGAAAACCCAAATCATAGCTTATGAATAACTAGTTGAATCACTCATTGATCGCATTTCCATTGACAATTTACTTATAAAAAAAACGATTAATGAGAAACGAAATGAAATTCTTTGAATAACCCTTGTTTGTAAGATTACAATCGCGACATTGTTGCATCATTTTCAAAACGTTTAGTTAAGCAGTTTAAAATGTTCAAGCAGGGACATAAATAAAATACATTCAAGTTTAGAAGTGAAGTTATATACAGCAACATCTTGAATATCATTCAAAAGAATCTTTATTATTTGACAACGGACAAACATTAAACAGTATAATTTTACTAGCTTTATGCATTCATAACTACGACAGACAATATTTTGTTTGTTTTCACTAACATCTACATCGGGGTAGTGGGAACCAATTACTGGTTGTATGCCTAACTAATTTTGACAACCTCATTTTATCGTCAGGCGCCATGCTTTGCTGAGGCATCTTTGTGTAAAATTAAATTAGGTTTCATGTATTTGAATAATTGCGTCATTTAATAAAACGAGCTGGTGTGCAAGATTTTCGTTATAATGACAGCACTGACTTTTTGTAAATTATGATTTTATTGCTCTAATAATCGGTTGCAAAAATGAATTCAATTTCGCCTGTACATGCATCGCGCCGAGACAGATAGTTATATTGAGATAAATAGTTTGCTAGTAAATCAGATCTATAGTTTATGGTGTGATAGCATGTACTAAAGCGTACGAAACACGCATGCACCGCTTTTTCATTAAAAGCGTACATTTATTTAATTTAAATATTTCAGATCAGTTATATAAATTACTATTGGTACCCCTTGATTCTGAAATTGAAAAGCGGCTCTTTGATATGACTGTCGAATGTTTTGAGATTGCAAACGCGGCTCTTTGACATTGATTTCAATATGCTGTAAATATGTAGTTTTAACTTCTCAATTCAGTTCATAAATATTAATGCTGTAACCTGTTGAATATGATCGAGTTGAACCTTAGATTTATTTTCTGAATTGACCTATTTTAAGTATTTTCAATCTTCTTTATCAGCAAATAATTGCTGTAAAATGTTTTAACTTTTGTTAATACTCTAGAACTGTTTCATGCCTTTGCAAACATGTTCATCCCATCGCAATAGTATCCCGTGTAAATTCTGACGCCGATAATATTATTTTGTAAAACTTTCTCGAATCCTAAAAACATTCCAACTGCCTTTTTTTACCAACCGTAAAAACTTAATATCACTTTGTTTACATATTTGTATCATTTTGTTGCATATTTTTTGTTTGTACAAAACAAAAAATATTTAAATCTATTCTCCGCCTTATTTCCCGCGTACAAACTTAAGTATATGTGACGTCATATGTTTTTACAAAGCAATTGAAATATTAAGAAAATAAATGCAAACTAATTGTAAAATTAAATGTATACATCGCAAATCACCTGGAGTAACGCATCATAAATTGCGTTATAAGACCAATATTAAATTGTTAATAAACTATTTAAATAATGTTCATTTATAGTATTGTGGATGACAGGTAATGTAATATAACAAGCATAATATGTTACCTGTGCCATATAACGTAGAGATTGTATTAACATTTTCACTTTTTTGGAATATTTATGTTTTCACAGTACCTAAACGTTAAACTATTTAATTGTTCACCGTTTTATAATGTGCGTATATTTAGTTTTAACTGTTTTGCAGGCTTAATCATGTTGCTATATAATACAGGAGTTTTGAAATTATCAGTTGTATAGATGTTTATGTTTTGAATGAGAGAAAAAACGAGAGTTACTTCTGAGTAAGGTATATAAACGCCGTTTAATGCTGCGAGTTTATTTAATAATTAATACTCGTATTTTCACGTACATAAAGTTATTAAAAGCCTAAAAACCTGGGAATAACCTCAAATATCTATTTTCCCGAACTATAAGCAGATTATAGAAATCAAATAAGTATACGAAGCCATATTTGTATGGCATACCTATTGTTGTTAAGAAGGGAAAATGCAGTTGTTTACTTCTGAGCACTCGCTAGTCTTAATTGAAATATATGCAATTGTATTTTAAAACAAACCACATCTGATGAAGAATAAGGTTTTGACTTAACTTTTAATCGCAATGTATTTCAAAGTTGAAATTATTATCCCCCATCTTTAAAACAGGGACACAAAGAAAGTAAAGGGACTTTGAAATTACCTGTTTTACTTTAAACTGCCTAGCCCCCATTCAATTTGTGTTTAAGTTTTCGCCAAAACCTGTTTTATTCGCATGCGCTTCACACAGTTCACAGAGTTCTAAATCCATTTATTGTTGGTTAATTTACTATTAAATTGGATGCTTATATCCGATTACATCCGTGATGTTACTAAAATATGACGTTGCCATTGCACATCTTCATAAACAAAATATGCTACTTTATGACAGTGCTGTTTTACATTATGGCATGTAATGGAGTTAATTGATGTTTCAACATAAAGTGTCGTGTTATATGCACTTTCATTAATTAATTTGTCCTTCTAGCTTCAAATAAAATACCATCGGATTATTGTTAGTTTCTTTCTTTGAAATGACGCTTGAATTTTATATTTTATATATTAACTATGTAAACATAACTAGTTTACGTGACAATTATACTGTATGTGTTATTCAGAAATCCTATAGAGAGGGCATTATTTATGTGGTATTGTATTACATCTGTGTAGGTGATATAATCACGTTTATAAATTTGAAAGTTGTTCACAAACTGTTCACATAACACTTATTTTCTTTTTCGTTCTAGCATGCTGGGAGATTTATTAGTTTACGGTTTGCTAAATCGAAAGTCAGTTCTTTTTATTATTTGTTCAGCTTCTCAAATAAGAAGTTTCACATAGAATTTCACAAGATAAAAAACGAACGTAAATGTATAAAATTCATGTCATGCCAAATTATTTAAAATCAAAAACATGATAAAAATCTACAACACCATATGAGACATTCAACCATAATCGATGATCTTAATTACGACAATCGGAACTTTATCCTGACGCCGAGAAGAGCAAAACATAAATCTTATACGAATTCATCATCTGTCTTAGATTGCTTTTGATCGTGTTAATGAATATGATATGTCTTTACAAACTCAACATATATCAGGTTGGACTTACATAATTTATGCGAAATGTTATCAACCATTCACTAAATGATACCATTATATCTGTACTAAACGTAAATATAAAATGTATAGTACCAGCATCAGTTCAACGATCAGGTTCTTATTGATCCGCTACATGTCAGTTTAGCCGAAACGTAATATATTACAGATGCCGTGTACCATGCGCACTGGTCCGCATAGTCTAATCAGTGACGCAATTTTACGCATATACTGTATTCAAGCACATGCATTGTCCGCACAGTCTAATCCGTGACGATACTTTCCGCATAGACTGTATTAAAGCACATGCATTAAGAAGCCCGGTTTTTCAACAGCGAGGTTCTTATGTCGATTGACTTACGAATAGTAAATGGCCTCTTTAGTACTAGAACATGCATTCTTTTTTCACAAAAAGTGATTGTTTAATTTAATCAGACCTCAATTAAACGTGTTAGTGTAGCGCGGTAAAATATACATTGCTTTATCGCGATGCGTTTGTTCGATTATATTTGTGCAGCTTTGTAACATATACACTTAGACGATTCATGTGAATGCATGTCACTGTTTTAAAGCCATTAGTTTATTTTCACATTATTTCATTTTTATTAAATTCTTTTTTTTTGCATATGGAATTGTTATTTAGCAAACAGAAACATAATGGGAAACTCATTCCATAGTTATGATCTACATGGAGGCATAGAAGATTAGGAGTTGATTAAATCATAGCCGTTTATGTTGCATCTTTGTATTTTGTGTCAATGTTATAAGGTGATAATAACAGAATAAAAGCTCCAAGATACAATAACAGTAGGCCGTTATTGCAGAATGTTTAAAATTAAACGTACTTGTTCACAGATTGTCGTTTTTTGGTTTCGAATTCAGATTATCCATAAATCAACCAATATTTTTAACATTATTCCTGACCAGGTGTGTTATTCTGCTTGTCTAAACATAATGAAAAACTTCTTTTTCGAATCTATGACAATTCTTTTGAAAATCGTCATTTTAACAAACTGTTAACAAGTCCCTTAAATGCTGCATCTACAGGACTCACCAAAAAATATGAGTTGTTAGTAAAACCATCATGTTCATATTGTACGTAGATATTTTCAATTCATTTGTCCAATACATATGTTAACTTGGTGTCAGGTTTAAGCTAACACTTAATGATATTGCATACATTTTGTGTGATGAATTTAAGTTTTGAATATACTTGGCCAGATCGCCGGCTCTCTTTTGATCAAACAATTAAATTTAACCTTTATTGGGAGTCAACATTTGAAATCTTTGAAACCTTATACAGTTTATATTCTAAAGGATATACACATATGCGGTTTGATATATCAAAGTTATCCATACGCGTGAAAAAAACAACAAGTGTTTGATCTTAAACTTCTAAATATTGGTTTAATTGGGTGTTTACAGTAACCATTATTGGTCAGTTAAAACTGTTAATTAAAATTGGAAGTAAGTGGATCGAAAGAAAGATCATTTTACGCATATGATTAAGACATCGAAATGAGAATACGATCTAAGGCTGATCAAAATCATCAAACGAATACCAAACTAAATTAGAGACTAATAAATATATATTTACACACTTATTTTTACACTTATGAATTAGTAGCACTTATACTCGTTGGGACAAATCAAGAACATTTACAACATTTTCTTTTTAAACACGTTATAGAACATATACATGCGAATATAAAAGTAAATATATATAACTGTTTACACTAGAACTAATTTCTTGTGAATGGTAATGTAATGAAATATAATTTCAAGATTCTGATATGTACATGGAACACACCTTTGACTGTTACGAAATATATCATATGATTATCAAATAACGTGCCAACTGTCATACTGCATTAGCTTTAAGTCGAAAGTCCTTTCTGTTTTGAAGTCAGATGAGCTCAATGTGTTCAGAAGGAGCTATTGTGACCGTCCTTTATCCGTCGTTCGTCGGCGCATGTTGTGGATCCACAATATCTTTCCATCATGCCTCTGTCAATAGAACTTTACAGTAATTACTGTATTGTCACCTACAACCCTAAACAAAGTACTTTAAATAGTTACGGTCAGCTACAAAAGTTGGCCTCGGGAGTTAAAAGAATGGGACATTTCAAAAGACATATCAATCTTTATCTATGTTTAAGAGTGAACAATTTGTTTGATTTGTCCCAGTTAAACAGTTATGTTGTCTGGATATTCATCTGCTGAAGTTATCAAATCATTCTGATATAAGCGGAACTCGGATTGTGACTTCAGAAAGTTTCAAAAAATAATTATCTCTTCAGATTGCATTACGAATTCGCAGGAATAGTTTTTATATAACTCAATAAAAGTTAAAGTTAATACATATTTTTGATTTAATCAATAAACATAAACAGGTCTGCAATTTGTATATGCTTTTTTTCCAATTTTGCCCATTGATTATAATACAATGTCATTATGTTTCATCGAAAACGCTTACTAGTATTTAATTTAAGCACAAATTAAACATCAGTCATAAAACTGAATATTTAAATCAAACCATTTATATTGTTACACTGTTTATTCGATACGAAGGTAAAGAACCATTGATTGTAGTTTTGACATTCAACAGGGTTTCTAACGGAATGGACATTTTCATACGAACACAAGCAGTGCTTATTAACCGCGATTAAAGCCTTTGACTTAACTTAATTACTGATACTTGCATTCGTATTACTGTTATTGACATTGACATAGTAAAATGAACGTTTTGCATTTATATCTTACAGACACCTGATTTCATTATTAAAAACTAAAGCGCAGCATTATTGTAGCAAAATATTTTTAAAACAATATAAAGCAGCAAAGGGCCAAGCATAATTTACAAGCTTCTTTAAAAAGATATATTCAGGAAAATAAGTGTTACTTTAAAGATAAGGGATCAATAATTGTCCATTAAAAATTGCACCACAAGTCGTTAAAGTAGAATATATGATAAATCAAATTGTTGTCAGAATATGGAAGTAATGGCAAATAGCCTTGTTATATTTGAAGCGAAATGAAAATATCTGAATAGCTGCTCAACAAGTATTAACACATAAACAATATAGTTTCTTGAACAAAACGAATCAGGTTCGCCGTTCAACGAAATCATATCACTCTATAAGCATTATAAACACGCATATATAATTGCTTCTTCACCGACGACCCTTTCAAGGAATTGATACTTTATATATTTGCATTGTTTGACACAAATATAATGTAATTATATTCCTACTACCAGTTGTAAAAAGGTTATATTGGACTCACTTCGACAGTCAGTGTATCTTCCTGTTGACTCATTCGTCGGTAAGTCTGTCGAGAATCTTTTACGCTCTCAAGTTCAATGTCTGTTTCGTACTTCAAGGGAAAACACTACAGGTCAATTAAAAAAACAACTGTTATCTCAATTACTTCAACATGCATGGACGATTTTAAAAATAGCATTTAACAAACTATTTGACTAATATGACAAGGTGTTTTACACACAAGAATAACATGACTACCGCGAAGGTCATACGTTGAGATCAATTGTCAAATTTCAGCACGGATTGTCATGGCTTTACATCTGAGTCAAAGTTCTGTGTACAAGTATTAATTGCCTTCCGTAATATCTACACGCATAGCTACACATCGTGTTGCTATCAATATGTTTTGCGTGGGTGAAAAACCCCATCACTGATTTATTTTGATTGATGTGTGTTATTTTCTTTGTTTAAATATATCGTTTAAGAACAATAATCATTAATGCCTACAATGCATTTTAAAACTCTTATTGTTTTTTTTAAGTCATTTTAACCCATGCTATTATGTTTTAATGTGAACATTATCATCCTTAACCATTACTCAGCCCTCGGGCATCTTACTGTAAATAAACAATAATGGTTAACGTTTTATCTATTGAAAAGGTATAACAGTATAAGTACATTAATTAACGTACGTGTACACATTTAATTTTTCCAAACATCATGTCTATGAATTTAATGTATATACTAATATATTCACTTGTAAATGACAAATAACCTCATAGCACTGCAATACAAGTATAAATGCACATTGATTTATACAGTCGAAACCCGATGGCTCGAACTCGTCGGGACCGGCACAAATTGTTTGAGCCATCTTGATGAATGTGTTTATTATAACATTTTAGTAAAGGAAATACATTTCAAATAAAAAAATTGTAAAGTAATCCAGGCTTAATATGTTACATCGACACAATGTTATTTATGTGATTTATAATATGTTTGCGACATTGAAACGGCAGTTTCTAATGCATGCGGATCCCAAATGTTATAACAAATATAATGTACCATTTTTTTAGTACACTGTCATTATTTAATACGATTTACAAAGTGGCTCATGATGCCGTTTCAGAAATTTTTGAACTCGTCATATTTTGAGCGTGACATGAATTTTTATAAACCATGTCAAACGCCATTTTGGCAAACAGTGTAACGTTAATGTTACGATCGAATAACCGGGTATGAAAGGACGCACTGGAAATAAATACTGTTGAAATGTGTTCACATGGTGAAATCCTGTTGAAGGATGCACCATGATCCGACTTTCCTGTATTATATGTGTTGTCTCTGTCACTGTATCATATCATGTCATATCATGTCATATCATATCATGTCATATCATATCATATCATGTAATATCATATCATGTCATATCATATCATATAATATCATGTCATATCATATCATATCATATCATATCATATCATTGCATGTCATATAATATCATATCATATCATGTCATATCATATCATATCATGTTATATCATATCATGTCATGTCATATCATATCATGTCTTATCATATCATGTCATATCATATCATGTCATGTCATATCATATCATGTCATATCATATCATATCATATCATATCATATCATGTCATATCATATCATATCATATCATATCATATCATATCATATAATATCATATCATGTCACGTCATATCATATCATGTCATGTCATATCATATCATAGTATATCATGTCATATCATATCATATCATGTCATATCATATCATGTCATGTCATATCATATCATGTCGTATCATATCATGTCATATCATATCATATCATATCATATCATATCATATTATGTCATGTCATATAATATCGTGTCATATCATGTCACATCATGTCATATCATGTCGTATCATGTCATATCATGTCATAGCATATCATATCATGTCATATAATTTCATGTCATGTCATATCATATCATATCATGTCATGTCATATCATATCATGTCATATCATATCATGCCATATCATATCATATCATGTCATATATTATCATATCATATCATGTCATGTCATGTCATGTCATATCATATCATATCATGTCATATCATATCATATCACATCACTTCAATTAAAGTATTTTTATTAAATATGATCAAATGTTTCAAAAAGATCCAAAACTCAATCGTTAAGCAGAAATGATCTTACATAACAAACATAATCGAACACTCAACCTGGAATACCGAAACTTTAAATTAGGATAGATCGGGTTAGTGGTTACAAGCAAATTTTATTCGCCTTATAACACAATCAAGTTTCCGTACTCACAAACTAAGATACGTGTTGTTATAATGGAGCATTCGTACCTACCACTATACTTCAAACATGATAAGAGTTATTATGATATTTGACAAAAAAATCCGAATAATTTACCGACAATTAAAACAATTCTTTATTTCGTACATAAGGCCACCGGCCCATATACAACATATAAACAACATAATATTCAATGGTTAGTCAAGGTTAGAACATATACGAATTAAGGAGATCTTATAAAATGACAATGTATTCTCAATGAATAAACATAGAGTAAATATGGAGGATCCACATCGCATGCCTCTAGTGTGAGGCCTCCGATATGGGTTGTCCATATTTTGCATTTATAAAATGACAGGATACATAATTCCCAGATGCATTAGACAAATACACTAAAACAAAACTGGTACACATTGTTATAATTCTATAACTAACAAAACACCAACATCAAGACATTATTTGACATAAAATTGGCAAGTATAAGTGCATGTTTACATGTCTACACAGTTTCTCATTACTATACCTGCATAATAGGCCAAAAATGCAAAGTATATATAAGCAATGATGATGAGTTACTCTATACCCTTCATGAATTCATCCCGTTGCATGAAAGCATAGTATTTATACATAGCTGGGTCACGGATTGTTGCCATATCTGTAGAGCAAAGTAAACCGACAAACACGCATATCAAAGCAATACGCAATCAAACGTATGTTTTATCATAGTAGCAATGTAATGGTGGTCTCAAGGAGTCTTCTAGGCATAGACACATTAAGATTAATAACTGTCGAATTTTCATTGAAGCCTAGACATTAATTTGATTTAAAATTGGATTCATTTCAGGCATAGTAATAACAGAGTGTTAATTATGTAAATATTTCCCATAATGAACGGCTGCACAATTGTATACATTTAGGACTATTTGCCCCATGCAAACACATTGAAGGACATGCACAATTTGCCTGTCAATCAAATCAAGATTCATCCGTGTGAAAACCCAAATCATAGCTTATGAATAACTAGTTGAATCACTCATTGATTGCATTTCCATTGACAATATAAAAAAAAACGATTTATGAAAAACGAAATGAAGTTCGTTGAATAACAATTGTTTGTAAGATGACAATCGCGACATTGTTGCATCATGTTCAAGCAGGGAAATAAATAAAATACATTTAAGTTTAGAAGTGAAGTTATATACAGCAACCTCTTGAATATCATTCAAAAGAATCTTTATTATTTGACAACGGACAAACATTGAACAGGATAATTTTACTAGCTTTATGCATTCATAACTAAGACAGACAATATTTTGTTTGTTTTCACTAACATCTACATCGGGGTAGTGGGAACCAATTACTGATTGTATCACACCATATCATATCATATCATATCATGTCATATCATTTCATATCATGTCATATCATGTCATATCATGTCATATCATGTCATATCATGTCATATCATGTCATATCATGTCATATCTTATTATGTCATATCATGTCATGTAATGTCGTATCATGTCATAACATGTCATATCATGCCATATCATGTCATATCATGTCATATCATGTCATAACATGTCATATTATGTCATATCATGTCATATCATGTCATATTATGACATATTATGTTATATTATGTCACAATATATTATATTATGTCATATTATGTCATATAATGTCATATCATGGTATATCGTGGCATATCATGTCATATCATTTCATATCATGTCATATGATATCATATCATGTCATATCATATCATATCATATCATATCATATCATATCATATTATGTCATATCATATCATGTCATATCATATCATATCATGTCATATCATATCATGTCATGTCATATCATGTCATATCATGTCATGTCATGTCATATCATATCATGTCATGTCATATCATATCATATCATATCATATCATATCATATCATATCAAAGCATATCATAGCATATCATATCATACCATATCATATCACGTCATGTCATATCATATCATATCATGTCATATCATGTCATATCAAATCATATCTTGTTATATCATACCATATCATGTCATATCATTGCATGAAATATCATATCATATCATATCATATCATGTCATATCATATCATGTCATATCATGTCATATCATGTTATATCATATAATATCATATTATATCATATCATGTCATATCATATCATATCATATCATATCATGTCATTTCATGTCATATCATATCATATCATATCATGTCACATCATATCATATCATATCATATGATATCATATAATGTCATATCATATTAATCATATCATAGCATATCATATCATATCATGTCATATCATATCATATCATGTCATATCATATCATGTCATGTCATGTCATATCATGTTATATCATATTATATCATATTATATCATATCATGTCATA
>VMBQ01001636.1:0-10284 GCA_007657795.1 Dreissena rostriformis | reverse complement strand
TTTCAGATTTGCATGTTGAATGATGTCCACCATTTCAGATTTGCATGTTGAATGATGTCCACAATTTCAGATTTGCATGTTGAATGATGTCCACCATTTCAGATTTGCATGTTAAATGATGTCCACCATATCAGATTTGCATGTTGAATGCTGTCCACCATTTCAGATTTGCATGTTGAATGATGTCCACCATTTCAGATTTGCATGTCGAATGCTGTCCACTATGTCAGATTTGCATTTTGAATGATGTCCATTTTTTCAGATTTGCATGTTGAATGATGTCCACCATTTCAGATTTGCATGTTTAATGATGTCAACTATTTCAGATGTGCATGTTAAATGCTGTCCACTATGTCAAATTTGCAAGTTGAATGATGTCCACTATTTCAGAGACAGCATGCTTGTAAATAAACTTGAGTGAATAGTTATCGATATATAAATAAAACGATCCCATATAAGATTGTTCGTTTCTATAAACTTACATGTATAACAATTAAACAATAAAATAAATTGAAATATTATATATGTTTAAAGTCACATTCAATTGAATGTTAAACATTTTAAATTGTTTTAAGTTTAAATGACAATGACATTTATTTTTGTGATTGTTGTTTAAATCATTAATCAATTTTTATGTTTTAAAGTACGCAGAACGAACGGAATATTCACAAATGTACATTTAGATTAACTACATAGGCATCACCATCGTTCGTATTAAACAAAAACTAACGAGTGTGCAAGTAACATTTACTAATAAGGATTTTAATGTATTTTTTTTAACTTTCGTCGGTAAGGTGTCCGTTAGAAACGTTTTCTGCAAAAAGTTATTTTGTAAAATTTTAAAAGACATAATACTGCTTTATTAACATTGAGTAAACCTTGACGTTTGTCTCGAAAAGAGACCAAAATTAAATTGTAATATATTCATTAATTGGCGACAACGGCGTAATTTAAGATTTTTTACATGAAAATGATGTATGCTTATCGAATGTGTTTATTAAACTGGTATGACATTTCATGTGTTTTGTCACGTACTTCGTTGCGCGAAACCAAGCTTGTTGTGTTGACTACATGATTTAAACCGGCATAGCAACCATCAACATGTTTCACGCTGTCTGCTTTGAAATCAAATTTGCTAAACATTTTCAAGAGACCAACAACGGCCTGAGAGTGTATTTGTTTATATTTGATTAGTGTGAAAAAGGCTAATATAACTTGCATTTTTTGCTCTATTTGGCCCGAATAGGTAAAGATCTGATCTGATATTATTGACGTGTTTTGTGAGACATTGTTTGTATTAAACATGAAACGTTTGCTCAGATGAGATGCCAGATATGATTTTAATGTGAATCCGTTTAAGGTTTTAAATAAACAAATATTAGCGTGTTTTAATTAACAGTTTCAATGGATAGGACCAATGTAAGAGTCTGATTTGCTTTGTTGAATTAGTTGAATTATTTTTTTCAACAAACTAGGTCCATACCTGTTATGACTAACATTAAAGAAAGAAAAATGTAATTCTCAACTGAGCTCGAACTATTAACCCTCGGAGTAAAAATCTAGCCTTTAAAGCACTCGGCCATTCGTGCGCATACAGTGAGTGATGTATTTTATATATTATATAAGCAATCCTCGTAATGTCACAAAATATAACGATAACATCAGAACTCTCAAAATTATTCAATCGTTTCGCGTTTGTAGCGCTTTTTGATTTTCATGTTGTTAAATCGTCAACAGATGCATATAATGATTTTTTTAGAGCATTGTACATGTTCAGTGTTACTGTTTTCTCGCAAATATCATAACTACAACAAAAATTTGAAATTCTGAAACATTTATTTTTCAGTTTTGTCAATTTTCCAAAACGTGAAAAGGTCCCTTTAAACCTTTCAATGATGTTTTTTTAAACACATCTGTGTTATATCTTAATTGAATATGTTTAATATATAGGTGGTCATGAACAGTTAACTGGTTTTTGTAGTAAAACTTATTCATAGACAAATGACACATTAGACATGCAAAGTATGCTATGACTGTGAACAGTATGACATTGATTGCAACATTAAAAACTACTATAAAACGATGATGTTAAATTAANTTTTCAACAAACTAGGTCCATACCTGTTATGACTAACATTAAAGAAAGAAAAATGTAATTCTCAACTGAGCTCGAACTATTAACCCTCGGAGTAAAAATCTAGCCTTTAAAGCACTCGGCCATTCGTGCGCATACAGTGAGTGATGTATTTTATATATTATATAAGCAATCCTCGTAATGTCACAAAATATAACGATAACATCAGAACTCTCAAAATTATTCAATCGTTTCGCGTTTGTAGCGCTTTTTAATTTTCAGGTTGTTAAATCGTCAACAGATGCATATAATGAATTTTTTATAGCATTATAAATGTTCAGTGTTACTGTTTCCTCGCAAATATCATAACTACAACGAAAATTTGAAATTCTGAAACATTTATTTTTCAGTAAAAGGTCCCTTTAATGATGTTAAATTAAAGTGGGCCAAGGCGAAACTATCCATCTGCATGCAAAGCGTTCAACATTATACTGGAAATGAATGTAACTTAGTGCCCATTTCATATATACGTCAACAATAAATCATTTAAACATACATAACAGCGCCAACACATGTCTTAACATAAAGGTCACACTATACTTAAAGATGGCCATAACAAATTCAATGTAAAACAATAACTTAAACACAACATAAAGGCAAAATGTTGCGCGTTGAGACCCTGATTACCATACTTTTTTTAAAAGAGAATTCCAAGCAGAATTGATTTAAACAACATAAGGTAGGTCATGCAATATGTAAGGAAGACACCAAGCGAATCAAAATTCGCTGTTTTACGGCCATCTTTTTGAAAGCTAATGTCAAGTTGAAGGTATACCGTTCACTCGCAAGGCTTCATATTGTAGTCTTCAACCTTAAAGCACAACATATAATTTGAAGTCCGCAATAAGGTTTTCCCTCCGAGTCGTACAAAGACATTTTCCAAAAATAAAATCATGGCAAGTGCCCATTCATAAACTTGTGTCTTAAAATGAATGGTATTTATTTATTTAGAGAGTATAACATTTCCCAATCGATCATAGGCAACTTAACGACGTCCACAACCCATGCAAGGCTTGTCTTCAAAGAAACTAGTGCGACCATGGCGTTTGAAACTGCGTTGTTTCTGCGACAATGGCCCTCTCAGAACGAGAACGCTGTATTAACGCAAAGCTTCGGCGTTAAGGTCGTCGACGAAGGCGTTTTGGGCATTTGGACGCCGTCTTCATGCGTTCGCGCAACGGCCCAACGTCCAACTTTACCATCTTATTGCGCCATATGTCGCCATAAAAAGGCAGCAAAAACGCAAGCCCGGTGTGACGGTGTTCTCACAAATCAATATCCTATCGCAATGCTAGGTTTAAATTCATTGTCCAACATTTTAAGACGTAAGGTTCAACATCTCCTTCTGGCTCTACCAGTATTTTGCATTAGGCCATCATGTGTTTTAGCTGCATTGTTCCGAGTATACACAAGGCAAAAAATAATCTTTACAGTTCGGTATAGATTTAGACAAAGTTTACAAGGTCATGGTCGCGCAATCAAAATGATGAACAAATTGAAATGTGCTCCGTTAAATGTAAAACTGGGAAATATGTAAAATGGAAGTGTGTTTTGAACAGGATTAATCATAAATTGTTTCCTTCTGTATTTATTCCTGATGTCAATGGAATATGCCATTGCGGATATTTTAGATAAAGCTGAGCATAAGAAGAATTAACCACTCTACATTTTAAAGTAATACACCAATGTGACTAGCGCCCATGCCATCAGGGGACTGCGGGGTTAATTAAGTACCCATAAGACATAGACAAATACAGATGGTCTCCGTTAACAAATACGACCGAGGAAAGACCCAAGGCAATATGGATTAAAGTGGTAAGACGATTGTAAAAATTATAATATGTAATCTTTTCCTAGGATTCTTAGATATCATATTGGAGCAGTAACGGTACTTTCAACATTGACTGGTATCTAAACACACTTCAATGTTATGATTTACTATGATGAATGGTGACAAAACATAAATAGAAATAATAATAGCATTAAACAACTTAAAAACCAAAATCAACTTAAAATGTAAACAAGTAGCCCATAGTACGGCCAGTGAACAAACTAATTAGGGATTATATCCCCAATTTTTTTCAATATTTCATCGCTTATCATTAAATAAATACACATTTAACTGTTTTGTTTTGTACTTTGATAGGCACGATTTTAGGTACAACGGTCATCTGTAGAACTTTATTTTGGTACATTTGAACAAACAATTCACGTGTCATCTCGAAACGATAACGTGTCCCATTGTTGATATATTCACACATTTGCATCATCAGCAAACCATAAAACGCCAACTCAACTATTGATAATAAAGTAAGCTGATTGAATGGCGTTATCAAATTCACACGAGGTAGTTTGAGTGTTTTCATATTTATTGACACGGTGCGTGGAGCAAAACTTGGCAATTGTAGTTGATCATTAAAACTGAGGTGAAGGAACGCTAAATAAACAATGAGATGAAATAGTAACAATTATACGATCTCACCTTATCTGTTTTAATATCAAATGAACATTTTTTTAAAGAGGCCTACAAAGGCATTAGAGTCAATTCACTATTTCAACATAGGGACGAATATGGCCAATAGATCATTAACGGGCGTTGTTTGCTCAATTGGATATTCAAAGAGGACAAAGATAAAATCTTATATTGTTAAAGGGTGTTGTGTGACAGGGTTTATGTCGCCCATTTAACGTTTGTTCATATGTCAGATATGATTTTTATGTGATTCTGTTTAAGGGTGTGAATAAGCAAGTCTCCACTTCAGGTACAATGTATTGATGAACGTTTCGATAAACAAAATACCAAAAGTTGCTATTAATTTCGCCTTGTGTCCGGATTTCCTGTGCTTGGCGGTAACCATGTCAGATGTATATTTTGTTTAGAAGTACGAATATACATGGGTAGAATGTAGTAAGTTCGATAATATGTAAATGTATGCGCAACTTGAAGATTATTCAAATCCACTAATAATTAAATCATTTAAAGCATTCCGTTTTATCCGAAATATAGTTGTTAAGTAGACGTTCTAAAAGTATTACTAATTTAACCAAACACACCCACGCGCGCCTGTGTCTGTCCCGTGCATTTTATTTGTACATTTTGCTGTATAGGCAAATTATAATTTGCCTTAAATAATGCCATGCAGCTGCAAATAAGGATATATTCGAATGAATTGTCGTTGTCGCTATATGTGAATGTTAAAATATTTGATTGTTATCATGCACGTAAAATAATGCATCAATTATAAACGTGTTGGTCGTTACGCTGGTACGCGTTTGATCAAAAGTGTTAAATTGAGATTTAATATAATGCATAGTAACTTCATATGTGAGCTATTCTATATCAATTCATTTAACTTGATGATTTTACATAGCTATACGCCATTCCAGTCATCAATTGCAAATTCATACCGACAATCTATCTATATTCTCGTTTAATCTTCCCTTTAAATATAATGAATGCGTGCATTCTACATAGCAGTTCATTAGTTCAGTTTTAACCTATTTATTGCAGCTCAATTGCATTTAAAGTACTTCTTATTTGAAACGCTCTCGAGTCAGTTTTCTGGGCCTAAAACCAGTACTTGTTGTCTTTGGGACAGATCTAAAGAACGACCCACAGTGGGGATCAAAGCCGTTATCTCCAGGTCGCTAGGCGGACACCATATCCATTACACCACAGCAACCACAGCAGTAAATGAATACGTCATTGAAATGAAACATAAACAGAAACATTATTACACAATTAGTCACACTTTTAAATCATTCATCAATGAAGCGTGGGAGTTTAAATTGCGGGCGTGGAACGTATTCATTATTTACATTTTCAAGGTTCTATGAATACGCATAGCAGGATTAAAGATGCCAGGCATGTAGGTGGTCATGCACTGTCAGATGATGTTTGTGGTGAAAGTTATGCACAGACTAATAAAACAATATATATAAGCCAAGTTCTGTGAAAAGGGGGTTTAATGCATGTGTGTAAAGTGTCGTCCCAGATTAGCCTGTGCTGGCCGCACAAGATAATCAGGGACGACACTTTCCGCCAAAACATCGCTAAGAAGAGACTTGCCTTAAACGAAAAATGTCAAAAAAGCGGAAAGTGTCGTCCCTGATTGGCCTGTGTGGACTTAACAAACTAATCTGGGACAACACTTCATGCACACACCTAATGCCCAGTTTTCTCAGAACGCGACTTAAATAATGAACTTGTTATAAATAATGTTTATTCGCTCAGGAATAAACTATTATTCAGCGTATTATTCAACGCAAAGGCTAATTTCCTTAGGGAACGCCGAAACTCAAAACCACAATGGTAAAATCCATCCTACCCAGTGTACTGTAACACATAGACTCGTCCACTAAGTACAAAACCACTGCCCGTGCAAATTGAAAGTCTTTTACTAGTTCATCGCATCACAGGGTAGGTCGCGCTATGGTTTACAAGTTTACATTTACCACCCACCCTCCCATTTATTTTTTATTGTAACACGATGCTTGCCAGATTTTTGTTTTATTCCAGTGTTGTCGAGAATTACGAGCTCCATTATAAACCCATATCGTCATGGCTGGGACTTAACAGCATACGGAACACTGTCAGTCTGTCAAATGGTCTACTTAGTTCGGCCCCCGTCGACAGGTTCCTGCGTAATTGACTGTTCCAGTGTTGGAGTTTTCAGTTCTGTGCGTTACGGAGTATAGCACAGAACGTATGTCTAAACATTACGCACCGCACAAAACATTTTACATGTGCGGTTCGTTCATGCGTATGGTTGTCATGTGAGTGATGGTCACTCAGGCGGACATAGGCGGGAATGTGCACGGTTTTCATTGTTTGGTTAGTTCTACGCTAGACTTTGATCAGTAAACTTTTACTTTTTGAAATTCCAACCGCATTACTAAATTAGTGAAAATGACCAGTTATGTTTGAGTTACACATACACGATGTCCACAGATACATGTTAATATTGGTTGTTTTCGGGTACAGTTTCCCAGAGTTAGTTTACATTGAATGAAGTTTTTTCTCTGGTTTTTACTCTGGCCTTGAAAACACCATTTAAGAATAAAGAATAGAAGTGATGTATCCAAATTAAAGTTGTACTGTCATTACGATATGTAATATTCTTGTAGCTCTATGTATGTTGTCAATAATCTGATCGCAAGTCTTGCCCAATGCAAAACGATTTGTGTTTTGGGCTTAGTTGTGTGAAGACCAAATTATTGTGTTCATCGGAATAGTCTCCACGAACACACTTCCCGCTTGTCACGGGGGATAGACATTATGTACTAAAATTTCCCGCCGTTTCTCGGGGGAACCTGTATAATACAATTGATCCCAGCCTTGACATTATTATGCCAAACCTTTCAGATAATAAATTGCGTAGTTAAACTGCGTTTTGCGATTGTCGATGAATCATGCTTTTTTTGTGAACCGCTATAGCGACACGATACCGATAGTTATGAAAGAAGGCGATTTTTCACAATTAAACAAGAACTTTAATTATAAACTCCACGAACATTTTTCATTGACAAATATATGGACCAAAAACATTTTGTTCAACTACATGTGGTTTAATATATCTGTTTCTTTTATACCTAATGATAAAATATGACATTTCTGCAGTGAAATAACAGCAGTGAAAAGAACAAAATTGTTCTTTTCACCGGTGAAAAGAACAAATTTTCGTAATTTCTTTTTCTATTTTTAGATTATCATATGAAGATGTACTTCCCTTGTTTATATCCTTGTTTATATTTTTTCTATGATGACGAGTAAAATTAAATCGATTATCCACCGAATCCAACATATTTTCTTTTAATTTTATGCTTTTTTTTACCGTTTATTTACATTGTAAAAGAGTTAACTGAAGAATTTCCCTGGAATAATGACTTCATTTCGTAAACAAAATGACGTCAAAAATGACGTCATTTCAATGTATTGAGGCACGCCACGGGAGAGAGGGTCACTTTTCAGCGAAAGGGAAATTATAATTAATTATTTTCTTGAAAAAGGGGCATAAAAGAAACAGAAAATGTGTTCATGTCAGTTTAAGATCGTTTGTTATTTCACTCGTGATCATAGAAAAATAATATTTTCACTCGTGGCTGCGCCACTCGTGAAAATATATTTTCTATGATCACTCGTGAAATAACAAACGATCTTACACTGACATGAACAAATATCCTCTATTTCTACTCGCGTCAAGAGGACTCAAACGAAGTTGGTTGTAGTCGTTATGCCTACAAGTAGGGCCAGTAGCAGCCACAACAAATAATGTTTATATTCTTTGAAAATCCAGAAAGGATGTTTTTTTTTAACCCAATTATTACACATCAAAGAGAAAATAAGTAACACGTATTGAAAGTCAGAAATATCAAAAGATTACATAACATCATCAAATTAAAATAAACATTCTTTGCTTTCTGGGTATAACCGAAAAATAATTTTAAAGTTAATTTACATAATTTCAAATGTTCTATCGTGTTTAGAAAATTAGTTCACGGTAATAGCAAAGCAAATAAATCACATCTACATGTATATTTGTTTAGTACCATACAAAATGGATTCTATTTTCATAGCAAGTAATTGATACTGAATGGGTCGGTACGGAAAATTAATGTATAATTTATAGACAACAATATTTAATTTTTATATTTATATATTAACGTATATAATTCTTTATTATAATATGCATACGAGATTATAAAAATTCACACTTTGTGTTTTTTGTGACACGAAATATTTTCTCTGAATAATTATATTCAGAATGCAACGTGTTTCCAAATACACACTCCGCTGTATGTAGTGTCATAGCCTAATCCGTAGCTTAGTTCTATTTCCATAAGCTAAAAAAATCGTATGTGTTTGTTGTTTAAATATTATTAAAATGTCGCAATAAACGGAATGCTAAGCCTGTATCTGAGCAAATTGCCCTTTTTAACTTTGCATAAATATAATTATCGAATTGTACTGAAATGTTTTTGTTTTTTTTTCTAATACCGGATTAACGATATAAGACCATGGTGTCTAATTTTTTGTTTATACAGTTTCAGGTTTAAAACAGAACACATAGTGTCAGTTGACGACCCGTTTGACCTTCCAAATCGAATATATTGTCGTGACCCCATTGTTGACGTTTTTAATAAATTAAAAAAATAATTTAAATAGGTCACGAGTACAGGTTTGTTTGTATAACCATGTCTTACATGTTAACTCTATGTAATGTGTAATGTCTTATTGCATGTAAAACTAAATACCTTATCATCAATATCTAATATGCTTAATTTACCATTTGTAGGATTCATATCCATGTAAAATCCATTTTTATTGGTAATTACGATCACAAGTTTGGATAGATGCCATATTTAAAGGAAGTGGCCTTTGACCTTTTGTTGAATTATGGGTAGTGTACATTGACGACCTCTGTCAACTTTGTCAGCAGACGGATATAATCTTGTATTTTAGATTTATACATCATGCGAAGGTTTGATTTTTATCAAATAATTACAGTCATGTGCATTTATATTTTCTAAACCTTATTATTATACTTAAAGCAACATTTCCAGTCATTTTAATAATGTTTTTATTGTTTAAACTTAAGGCGGTAACTCTGTTTATTCTGGGATGCTCGGTTACGCTCGGAAGGTGCGTGGTTGAGTTATTGCTCGGATTAATGTTAGAACCGAGCAAGGCTCAGACCTGCTCGGAGCCTTAGTAATTAAAATTTGTTTATTCCAGAGTGGGGGACTCTGATTTTTTTGGAATTAAAGGTACATTCTCATTATAAGTCTTATTCGTTTTTTCTCTGAGAAATATTATTTTTAGGCATTTTTAATTAAAAAGTAAGTTAAATACATTATAAATGTTTGTGCATACAATAGAGCTTTTGAATAATATTTAAGGTTAAGGTATAGTGATATTTTATCGTACATTTTTATTAAGACTGGTTGAGCATTGTAAATGTGAGTTTAAGAATTGTAATATGTATGATAAATGTTGAAGGAATTAAATGTTGTGTTCTTGATGCAAGTTAGTTAATAATTAAAAAAATGAACTTTATTTGGTTGTTTATTATAGTTATTATTTGAGAGTCATTAAATGACTCAGTCTATTATCTTCAGTTTATTTAGTTTTAACAGAGTCCATTTCATTT
>VMBQ01001635.1:191790-213811 GCA_007657795.1 Dreissena rostriformis | reverse complement strand
AGTAGAGGTCACAGTTTTCATCCAATCTTAATAAAATTTGGCCAGAATGTTAATCTTGATGAAATCTGGGTTGGGAATGTCTTTGGGTCATCTGGTATCAAAAACTAGGTAACTAGGTCAAATCATAGAAAAACCTTGTGTAGACAATAGAGGTCACAGTTTTCATCCAATCTTTATGAAATTTGGTCAGAATGCTTATCTTGAGGAAATCTGGGTTGGGATTGTGTTTGGGTCATCTGGGGTCAAAAACTAGGTCACTAGGTCAAATAATAGAAAAACCTTGTGTAGACAATAGAGGTCACAGTTTTCATCCAATCTTTATGAAATTTGGTCACAATGTTTATCTTGATGAAATCTGGGTTGGGATTGTATTTGGGTCATCTGGGGTAAAAAACTAGGTCACTAGGTCAAATAATAGAAAAACCTTGTGTAGACAATAGAGGTCACGGTTTTCATCCAATCTTTATGAAATTTGGTCAGAATGTTTATCTTGATGAACTCTAGATTGGGATTGTATTTGGGTTATCTGGGGTCAGAAACTAGGTCACTAGGTCAAATCATGAAAAAACCTTGTGAAGACAATAGAGGTCAAAGTTTTCATCTGATCTTAATGAAATATCGTCAGAATGTTTATCTTGATAATATCTGATTTTGGATCGTATATGGGTCATCTTGGGTCAAAAATTAGGTCAACGGGCCAATTCTAGTTAAACCTTGTGTAGATGAAAGTAGCAAGGTTAGTCAGGTGAGCGATTCAGGGCCATCATGCCCCTCTTGTTTAGGAAAGAGTCCAAATTGGTAATTTTCTGCTTTAAACAACGAAGATTTTTAAACATGTTAATTCCTGTATATCAGTTATGAATGAAAATCGATATTCTGCAGAAACTATCAAATGTCATTGATTTAAGGCTGGCTAAACTATCTTGACATATAATGAGATGAGATATTATATAACATGGGATACAATATAAAGAAATACTAAACAACATTAAGGAATGACCAAATGGAAAAGGTATTGAAAACCACAACAGGTAGACAGAAACTGAAAGAAACTTACAACACTTTATTAATATAAACTCACAAAAATGCTATAAACATTTATAGAGAACACTGCAATCGCTGTTATAAAATATGCTGATNGTGGTGAAAGGTCAAGGTCATCCTTCAAGGTCAAAGGTCAAAAATAAAATAAAAAATAATAATTTCAAAGCAGCGCATTAGGGGGCATTGTGTTTCTGACAAACACATCTCTTGTTAAAACATGTTAATTCCTGTATATCAGTTATGAATGAAAATCGATATTCTGTAGAAACTAAAAATGTGATTGATTTAAGGCTGGCGAAACTATCTTGACATATAATGAGAGGAGATATTATATAACATGGGATAAAATATAAAGAAATACTAAAAAACATAAAGGAATGACTTAATGGAAAATGTATTGAAAACCACAACAGGTAGACAGAAACTGAAAGAAACTTACAACAATAAATTAATATAACTCACAAATAATGCTATAATTAAACATTTCTCGAGAACAAGTTTTCAAAAAAATAAAATACTGTTGCATGCAATCGCTGTTATAAAATATGTTGAAATATTCTTTTTTTATTTTTTTTATTTTCTGTTCTTAGTCTAGACCTAAGGTAAGTCAGAAAGATTTTTCTCATGGGTATCCTGCACTTGATTTCTTGTTCCTGGAAGTATCAAATATCACCTCGTTTTAGGAAAACTGGGCTTAATGCATGTGCCTAAAGTGTCATCCCAGTTTGGCATGTGCAGGTAAATCTGGAATGCCACTTTTGGCACATGCATTAAGCCCAGTTTTCCCAGAATGAGGCTCAAATATTGCCAAAGTTCTCATGAAACGCACTTTTATTGAAGACAAGGAATGAATGAATGAAGTTGGTTTTGTAAATTCTTAATCTATTTTTTTTTGGCATTTATACATTGCATGAATTTGCTAACAAGTATGCCCTGCAAAGCTCTGTGTTCCTTAAATGCTGTTTGATTTTAATTGCGACGTATAATAGAAGGCTTCTCTCATTATATTATGCTTGTTCACTGCCATTAAGTTTTTAAAGATTAATTATATACAAAATCTGCAAATATTGGGTTAGAACTATTTTCCAAAACTTTTGGATTAATCCTAGTACAGAAAAATTTATACTTTTTCAGGCCACGAAATATTTGTTAGCATCTTTACTGATAGGAATTTTTGTAAATATTTGCATGAATCGTTTGTATATAATTGGAATGGGTTATTAAACAAAATTAACACATTTTTTATGGTGATCTGGATTGAAGATGTATTTCGAATGGACTTCTTTCCCATTTGAAGATCTGAAACCTAACTTGCACCATACATACCAATGAATTAGTCGCCTTGAGTTTTGTCACTTCTACTCTGAGTGCTTCATAGTTTACTATGTATATTATTGTATATTATTAGATAGAATTAAATTTAAATACATTAGGTGTGAGTGTATAACGCCTCTTTTATAAAATCCCTGCTAACATAACTAAAGCCCAAGTTTTACTCACTTTTCCTGATTGTCCTTTTGTATCTTTTGACATTTTTAGCTCACCTGAGAATTAAGTATTTACGTAGATTAAAAATATTGACTTTGTTATCAGTCACTGTCCAGTTCCAGAACCGTCTTTCATCAATAACTTACTAAATTCTTCACTTGAAATCCAGTTTTCCATAATTATGAGGCTATGTGGAAGAATACAAAAAATCTTTGACATTGTCTTGTTAGAAACCACAGATTGTATGATGATTTCCAACAAATGCTGCTGAAGTGAATTAAACTTTTATCTTCAAATCATTTTGGTTTGTTATATGACATTTCAATAATCTGTCATCTACAGTGATATAATGTCTCGATTTTTTTAACCGTAAAGCTGATATGATTGGTTAAAACTCAAGTGAGCGACTCAAGACCAATTGGCCTTTTTTGCCCTCTTGTTTAATTGTTAAAAAATATTGTTTACATCAAGTTCAGACTATTTCACTTTTGAATTAATCATTTCCTGTATTATGAATCAGGTTTTCAAGGCGTATTGCTTGTGGGCAGGCAGGTGGTCCAAATCGATCAGGTGGTTATGGTCAATGAACAGGTGGTTTCTGGTCAATGAACAGGTGGTTTCCGGTCATGTAACAGGTGGTTTCTGGTCAATGAACAGGTGATTTCGGGTCAATGAACAGGTGGTTTCAAGTTAATGAACAGGTGGTTTCCAGTCAGTGAACAGGTGGTTTCTGGTCAATGAATAGGTGGTTTCAAGTCAATGATCAGGTGGTTTCAAGTCAATGAACAGGTGGTTTCCGGTCAATCAACAGGTGGTTTCCGATCAATAAACAGGTAGTTTCTGGTCAATGAACAGGTGGTTTCTGGTCAATGAACAGGTGGTTTCAAGTCAATGAACAGGTGGTTTCAAGTCAATGAACAGGTGGTTTCCGGTCAATGAACAGGTAGTTGTAAGTCAATCAACAGGTGGTTTCCGATCAATAAACAGGTGTTTTTCAGTCAAGCAACAGGTGGTTTCCGACCAATCAACAGGTGGTTTCTGGTCAATGAACAGGTGGTTTCAAGGCAATGAACAGGTGGTTTCAAGTCAATGAAGAGGTGGTTTCCGGTCAATGAAGAGATGGTTTCAAGTCAATCAACAGGTGGTTTCAAGTCAATGAACAGGTGGTTTCTGGTCAATAAACAGGTGGTTTTAAGTCAATGAACAGGTGGTTAAAAGTCAATGAACAGGTGGTTTCCGGTCAAAAAACAGGTGTTTTCCAGTCAGTCAACAGGTTTCCGATCAATAAACAGGTGGTTTCCGGTCAATTAACAGATGGTTTCAAGTCAATGAACAGGTGGTTTCCGGTCAATTTACAGGTGTTTTCCAGTCAATTAACAGGTGGTTTCCGGTCAATGAACTGGTGGTTTCCGCTCAATGAACAGGTGGTGTCAAGTCAATGAACTTGTGGTTTCTGGTCAATAAACATGTGTTTTCCAGTCAATGGACAGGTGGTTTCCGGTCAATGAACAAGTGGTTTCCAGTCAATTAACAGATTGTTTCTGGTCAATTACCAGGTGGTTTCCGGTCAATTAACAGGTGGTTTCCGGTCAATGACTTAAGTTTGCATGGACCATTCTTATTGAAACCTTGGATGTAGCAAGCTTGCCCTGAAACCTTTCTTGAATTGTTTTTTTGGCTAGTCAATGGTCAAGGTCAATGTCACTGTTAATAAAAATAGAAAAACGGTTTCTGCTCACTAACTTGAGTTTGAATGGAGGTATTTACACTGAAATTCTGTGTGGAGGTAGTTTACATGAAGACCTATATTTCAATTGCATTTTGGCTCTTTGGGGCATGGTCGAGATCACTGTTACTAAAGATAGAAAAACAGTTTAATAACATTAGTTGACATTTACCAATTTTGAAGGGATTTGATATATCAAGCTTGTATGCAGACATTGCTTGCGATCCCATTAAGGGTCAGTCATGTCACGGTCAAGGTCATTGTTACTTAAAATAGAAAACTGGTTTCTACTTAATAACTTAAGTTTGGATGGAGGTATTTCTCTAAATTTTAGTGTTGTAGTGGTGTTCATGCAGACCTAGCATGGAAGTGCATTTGGGGGCCAGTCTGTTTTAGGTCAAGATGGTTGTTAATTAAAAAAAACACACTATTTTTTGCTCAATAACTTGTGTTTAGATATAGATGTTGTGCTAAAAGTTTGTTTTATGTTCACATTTATACCCAGCTTGGGATGTCATTAAGCAAATTGAGTCAAGGTCAAGGTCACTATTCTGAAATATATAGAACAGTTTCGGATCAATAACGAGTTTTTGTACGTGGGAATCGTTCCTTAATTGTGTGTTGTTACCTAACAAGAAGACCTAGCTTGTGATTACACAATAAATAACATAAACGTTGAGAACATGGTTTCATGGCATTGCAATGTTGCTTGTTTCTTCTACATTGTATGAAGCGGCAAAATAGATTAAATATTAACAAGAAGGAATTGTTGATGTTGAGTTCTGACTTTGATAATTCTTACATGATACTTTTCATGAGATTTGTTATAATTTTGACTTTATACATGTACGTTAATTTCTTTGGGCAGATCGATTAGTAATCAAAATAAGTTTGCCCGATCGACATTTGCCGTATAATTAAAATCTACTTGCGGTTCAGAAGAGCATCTGTTAAACCCCCCATGGCTACATTCCTTGTCAGAACTCCAAACAGTTGTTGACTGGTCAATCATACTGTAATAAGAGCCCCACGAAAATTAGGGACTTCTATTTTTATTATATATTGTTAGTTAAAAAAATTGAATTGTTTGGCTTTGTCTATAGAAAAATAAGTCAATCATGTTAAAATAGTGTTCTCTTTTACTGTTTAAAATTAAGTTTAATTGTTTGAGAACTTTTTAGCATTTTTTATTGTTAGTTTAGCAATCATTATTAGTGTTCATTTTTTTTCATAAGAAAATTCAAGTGTCTCATATTAGACAATTGTTCTATGTTTTCTCAATCTAAAAATAATTGTCATGAGAACTCAGCTACACTAAAAAATAGAGACTACTGTTATAGTTAGTTTAACAACTATAACTGTTTTGTCTATAGGAAAATTAAAGCGTATCATGTGAGACTCTGAGCTCTATTTGCACCATGCTATAATTAACAAATGCATGATACCCTGGGAGATTCAAGACAACAATTACCTTCAGTGTAGACTAGAATATGTGAACAGCTATGTGTGAAAACTGGGCATAATGCAAAATTGAAAATAAAAGTGTTTTCACTATTACATTTTCTAAGGTTCAACTATGGAGCTGGATACAGGAATAAACTAAATGTTTAAATTTCTTTAATAAAAAATAAGTTATTTTTAAACCTATTGGGAATTTTAGGAAGTCTTTTGGGACGAATATACTTTTTGAGATTGGGAATAGGGCGGAATTTCGGTTTCTGCCCAAATTTGACCAAACAAAACACTTAATGTTACACCTACTAATACATTTTCTTTGCAACAGGAGCGGCCCTTGAGCAGTGACATGGATGATGACGTAACACATCAGTATGCAGACGATGGGAACAGCAGTAAGTTCCAGGAAGACGGGCGTTCATCTGAGAGTACGGCGATAAGAAGGCTCATCATAGCTCCAAAGAGGCTATAGTGTAGGATCACAGATCTAGTCTAGTGTTATTATATCCCCATTACCATTGGTAATGGGGGCTATATAGGANATGCAGCATGTGGGGGTATACGTCACGTCAGTGACAAAGCTCTAGTTACTAAATGTTTGAAAGGTTTCTTTCTGTCTTTGAAATTTCATTATGTGGGTATTTAGTGTTCCAGATATATTAGGAGATCAGAAGAAATGATGGATTGACTATGCTTGCTTGGTAAATATTGTCCGTCTTTAAAATGTAGGATTTCAAAGTTGCAAACATGGTAACAAAAGGTGAATGACACTAGATATTTGACATATTACGAAAAAGCTATGTTAAAAAGTCATCAAAGTGGCATGTATGCACGATTGTTCCACCACCCTCGTCATCATTCCATCTTCGATAGAGTTTGTGATAAGTGTTTGGACCTGCGGAATACTGTGAACCTGTAACTGGATATATGCTTCAACTCATGGACCACCTCTTTTCATGCACAAATGTGTTTACGGGTTTTAATTTTAGATATTCTTACCTGTTTTGTGAATTCCGAGCATCCATTTTTCTTGTGTATGCAGCGAAGAATGAACAGATAGGCAGCATTTTGACAAAAAGGCGAACGATATGCTTCTACACTGTTCACAAAATAAATTTGTTTAAAATATTTTGATTGGATTTCCACGAGTTTTCGTGCTAGGTAAATGGTCGATATTGGTTAATAGTCTAGCCATAAACCTAGTTGGTTGCATTGACCGTTCGATGGTGGTGACCCTAGTTTTAATTCTTGATTTGTTAATGTTTGTATTATATGCAAACATGCGCAAAGTAACGAAAGTCAATTACATTAGTTAAAACAATAAGAACAAATCTGCTAACATGCCCCTTTTAGACTCGATCGCGTTCAAAACTATATCACGTGGTGTCACAAAATAGGTCACTAGGTCAAATAAAAGAACAAGTTCGTATACTCTTAGTCTATCATTTATACTTTCATGAACATTTGTTGAGAAACTTTATCCGCATAAAATGTTGTCTGAGTTCGCAACTGGAAACATTGAGGTCACTAGCTTACTAGGTCAAACATAAAAATGGCTTTGAACACTATAGAGGCCATATTAATTGTCTGATCATCACGAAACTTACTCATAGCATTTGTCCAAATGGTATCTTAGCCGAGTTCGAAACTGGATCACACTGGGTCAAAACCTCGGTCACAATATCAAATTAAAGAAACAGTTTTTAAGAACACGGAAGTCACAATTATTGCCAAACTTTGATGAAACATGATCAGAGGATTTGTCGTTTTAATATCTCAACCATATTCCTAACTGCGTGACGAAGGGAACACAACTAGGTCACAAGGTCAAATAGTAGAAAGCGCCGTGTTAACTCGCAATAAGTCTCATTTATTGCCAGATCTTGATGACACTTAATCTGAACCTAATCTCGGCTGATTTCTAAATTGGATCCGCGCTGAATTTGAAACTGGGTTACTTGGGATAACAATTTATGTAACTATTGCTAATTTTATGAAAACGTTTCGAACCACTCGTGAGGCCACATTTTCACCAACTCTTTTTTGAAAATTGGCAAAAACATTTGCCCCAATGATATCTTTGACGGATTCGAAACTGGGTCACAAAGGTTTAAAAACGAGGTCACTATGTCGTTTTAATGGACAAAATTTGCAAACGCTCTTGAGGCCACACTAATTGTCCAATCGGAACGAAACTTGGATGATTATTTTTCCCAATGATATCTCGGGCGAGTTTGAAACTGGGTCTCTGTGGGGTGAACAAACTAGGACAAAAGGTTAAAATGAAGAAAGAAGTTAACACATTAGAGGCATAATCTTCATGAAATTTGGTCAGAACATATGTCTCAATAATATCTCGGAAACGTTCGAAGCGGGGTCATGTTGCGACAAAAACATAGATCACTAGGTTAACGAAAAGAAAAAGGTTGTGAACACAATGAAGTCACGTTTTTTTTCGCAATCTTCACAACACTTGTACAGACTATTTGTTATAAATATTTACCAAACGACTTAGAGATGGTTCATGTCTATTGACATACTTAGCCCCATGAAGCGGAGCAGTTGTCATTATGGGGCTTACGTTCGAAGACTCTGTAGTTCAGATTTTTACTCACTCATCTGGAAACTTGCTATAATAAGTTTGATTGTTGGTTGTTTTAAAAACATGGAAACAATGTGATGTGACAGTTATCCTGTTAAGGCTATTGTTAAACCTGGTTTTCTTACAGTTTCGTCAATATGACATATACCCGTGATAGTTGTATTTCTTACGTCGATTTACCACAAAGAGGTAAACGTGCTCCATTGATATGTTTTGAATAATAATTGAGAATCAATACATAAAACAAAAAAACAATGTAAAAACAAATGTATCATTTAAAATGATATTACAACTTCAAACTTTTTATTACTCTTATTTACAGCTCTATTGCCTCCTTTTTGCTATTTAAATAATACTCGAACAACTGCTGTTAAATCAACCTTATAACGCTTTGGAGATTTTTTTAAACACTATCTGCTCAAAACAGTTAAGTTTCTTGGGGTATCAGGTAAGCGCCCTAGGGCCTGTGACATACTTTTTATATGAATTCATTGTGATATTATGCATGGTATTGCGGTTAAAAGGCACAAGGCCATGAAAGACAAGTTTTTTACGCGCGAAGCTGAACGTTGCGTCCGAATCGGAAGGGCATTTGAAGAACACATTATGGTAGACACAAGCGTGGATCAAGAGGTGATCCTGGTCAGGCCTGACCTGCTCAGCCCAAACTGGGAAACATTCGACTTGGACAGCAAGGCACCACTCATCATGCCTGAACATATACACAGTAAAGAAAAGTCAGATGAGCTGAATCAGTGTTCATGTTCATACACGTTTAGTTGTTTAATACCATTGTTTTAAGAATATTTGAATGTTATTACATGAGAAAAAGCACCTTACTACTGAGGAAGCTTAACATATCCTAGAATAACTTACCAGTGCTTAGTGCACATTCTTACGTCAGTAAGTCCAGAAAAGCTGTTGCCGAGTCTTCAGAATATATTCAGGCCAATTCGATAATTCTATACACAAGGATATAATTTAAATGGAAGAAGAACTTCAAACTCTTTATGTATGTCCTTAACACCTCAAAACATCTGAGAATTAAGCCTTCAATTGCGATTTTTTCCGCGTTTCAATAGTTTATGGTAGGCGCCTTTTGGCCTGTGGCAATCTTTTTGTCTTGAGTTCATATTGCCATTCTTGATGGTATTGCAGACCAAGAGTCCCTTCAGGCCCATTCCAAGGAGAGCCAGGCATTCAAGATTCAGCAGGCTGGGTTACACAGTACGTATTTACAATAGTGATAGTTGTAACAATGTTATGATTAAATAATAAGTGATTGCAAAATTCCTTAAACGATTTTAAACTGTACTATTGTACGCAGTTGGCAAAATCCAAGCTGCTGTGTTTTTATGGTTTTGTTTCTTACATACATCTTACATTTCGGGAAGTAAACTTAAATTTGATGTGAATCCACTTTTAGTTATTAAATACTCTGATTTTAATAATATTATGGTGTTATTAGAGCAGCAATCTAACCTTACTCTTCTTACTCGTAAGGTAAATAAACTTGTCTTAGCATAACTGACCGTGCCTAGTGCACATACCTACGTAAATAAGGCCAGAGTAGCTCCAGACGGGCCTGAACAATGGCACAGACTTGTCAAGAGATAGCTTGTCCGATAAAGAGACTACGAAATCTTGACTGACTGCATAATGGACAGCCTTGCTAATGACCAGATTGCGCGATTCTGCGTCTGGGCTGGAGCTACGCTGGCCGTATATGGAATAAGATATTGGCGATACTTGAATATGATAAGAATTCTTAATGTCCAGACTGTTTTGCTGACAGGAGCTGACAATCGTGAGGTTATTGTTGATACCATTGTAACGGAAACCAATCGAAACCCCGACGTGTCTAAGTATTCTGGCAGTCGGACAGACGGTATTTTTGTGCTAGATGAAGATGTAAGTTTTCTTCTGAATTTCTACATAGAGAATATATTATAAGTCGGGAATGCAGAAACGTTATTTCAGCATGAGTAAGACAATCTTAGAGCTGTTTAATCTATGGTTGCAATGCAGTTGCAATATTAGTCTGAATTGCAACTTGCAAAGTTCCAGTAAACGCGGACATTTCGACAGCAAATTTTTACTCAAAATTGGCAATATGCTGTAATAAAGTTACTGATCGAGAGCAAAATAAGCGACTTGCACTTGTAACTGCGCTGCAACCATGCGTATAACAGTGGCCATAACCACATGCTTTGACGAGTGGTGTGTGCCTAGAAAATTCAGTTTGCCAAGGCTTTTGTGTACATTTATTCTATGCACCAGGTTCTGTCTACTATGATAATTAATCAATAAAAACCCATTAATATTAAAAAAGATAAACTTCACTTGAAGGCATATCAAATTGACGTCTTTATACCCTGTGCTTATATGTTCTCAATTCACGGTGGTATGGAACAGCTTATTTTATACATGGCGTTTGTTATCAAGGCAGAGATTCGCTTGAAACAATTTCTTCCTCTAAAAGGCTAATTTGCTAAACCTATACTCAATGCGGGGAATCACGTGGTCAAAATTGAGAAAAAATGGCCTCCGATGCCTCGCTAAGAGGCAGAAATTGAGTCTTAAAGACCGGAGAAGCAGTATAAAAGGGCCACAAACTCNACAAAATTGGCTCATTTCACTATTTGTAATGCAGAAGCATAATTGTGAATCAATTTTCATTGACATGCAAGATTGTATTTCATTATACTTAGGAATATTTGTATAACGAATTGACATAATCCAAGTGTTATACAATCAGAATGGGTGCTTTGACAGTTCATTTGCGTGTGTCAGGCAATTTGTTTATAATTCATGGTGCTGTGTTAATGCGCTGTATGTTAATGGTATACGAGTTATTGGCATAATGACGCTTCTGTCTTTCTTAATACTAAGTGTTGTGTTGGTCATCCATGACAATNTCTGTCTTTCTTAATACTAAGTGTTGTGTTGGTCATCCATGACATTTTGATTATAAAAATATGTTTTTTTTTTGTTTCATTAATACTTGAACAGAGAATATATTTAATTTAAACAAACATGTTGAAACAATACAAAGTAATAATGGAAATCATTTTTGTAACATTCGTGAAATGACTAAGTTCTACGTAATCAAGATTTATAAATAAATATTTCTGTATTGCATAGATAGTATATATATATATATATAAGATTTGTGTCACTTGTACTTGAACTATATTGTACTATATTTTATGCATCATGTGATTATAACCTATAGTCAGCATTAGCTTCATAAATGTGTTATGTAAGTGTTACAACTTTTCACTTCGATGATATGCTTGCTTGAAAGATTGAAGTTGCATCAAACGTAATGTATAAATATATGTATACAAAATAATGTTGTGAACAATGTGTATGCGTACATACTGCAGGAAAGAATTCAGTTCAAGTTGTGAATGAAGTAGTTAAAGGTCTAGACCCGTTGCTATAAATGTTAACAGCCAGTTTAGTGAACAGGCTGATCTTTTGAAGTAAATAAAATAAATATCAAGGTAAAATTCTTCTCAAACATTCACAAATTAATAGATTNAAATAATGTTGTGAACAATGTGTATGCGTACATACTGCAGGAAAGAAATCAGTTCAAGTTGTGAATGAAGTAGTTAAAGGTCTAGACCCGTTGCTATAAATGTTAACAGCCAGTTAAGTTAACAGGCTGATCTTTTGAAGTAAATAAAATAAATATCGAGGTAAAATTCTTCTCAAACATTCACAAATTAATAGATTGTACCTTTTTATTTAGATTTAAGACAAAGCTTAAAGTTTTAGCATTTCCTTTACAGAAACCATTTAATAACTCAAGTTACTGACTCTTAGATTAACTGACGTTAACCCTTTGAGCGCTGGAACCGGATTTTGAAGGCCTTTGCAAACAGTTTGGATCCAGATGAGACGCCACAGAACGTGGCGTCTCATCAGGATCCAAACTGTTTGCTATTCTGATAGTATTTTTTGGAAAAAAATCGAAGAAAATGCTAATTTTAGAAATTTAGCATACAACATTTTAGCAGATGACAAATTACCCAGCATGCAAAGGGTTAAAGTTTGAGCAATGGGTCCCTGTACATCTGATTTCTTTGTATGCATTGTATGCATGCATTCTGACAAGTATGCTTTAGATATTTTGGTATGGTGTACCTGCAAAATGTCTTTTAGACTTTGTGATGAAATCCTGTCAAAGTGCTCTTTCTATTTGGTCAGTAGTCCATCAACACCTTGATTGAAATAATATTCCAATATCCTTTTTAGTGTTTACATAAACATGTATCATTAATCAGTCGGCACACATATATGCTTATTTTTTACTTTTGATATTTCCACAAGTGCATGTTAATACTCATAGTTCGACTTCATTGTATTAGCTTAACAACACCATTGCTTTCTAGAAATCTACCATAGGGAAATATTTTTGTGTAACATTTTGATGAAACGAAGTTCAGGAATTTGCAGCAAAAAGCTTGCGTCATAAAGAAAAAGTCGCTTCTGTTGAATTTCGGGCTTGTCAAAGATAAGAAAAGATTTACTTGAATTGAATTGCGTTTAGATAGTATGTATTTTTTCCATTCATCGCTTAGTAGATTCAACTTAATTTATTTTATTCAAACAATTGTTCATTCTTATGAAATGAAACTGAAGTTCTCAGTATGTCATTGCTAAACATGCCAGAAATATATTCATATGTTAAGAAAAGTACCGATACCTTTTGCAGAGTTTCATGCTTGGTTCATGTATATTTAAGGTTGTGTGGCTTGGCTTGAGCTGTGTTATATACCAACATTCCTGCTTATTGCTTTCAGTTTGTGTTTGATTTTGTGAATTGGAGAGTTGAGATTGATCCCATATACGTTTTCATGCATTTTGTTCATTTGATGCAAGCCTCATATTCAAACGTTGATTCAGAATTTTATGTTCAGATCGGCACCAATATTTTCAGGGTCAAGTATTTTAAACTCAGCAATTATGTTTACTGAAACGTTGGAAACAAGGTTGTGGTTTGGGAGAATTTAGACAGTTTATAGAATTATCACTGCTGTGACATCTGAGCTGTTCTGGTTTTCAAAATGTGTTTGAATATTCTTATTTTTATGATTTTATCAAATGTAAATACAATGTAAATAAGGCACCAACCAATAAACATTTGTTTGGTTCATATATGTACACATATTACATCACTAAATGCATTATTGGCATTTTATATTGATTTTAATCTATTTTAGTTTTCCACATCATTAATTCAACATGTATTAGCGCTGTACATTCCGATTGGTCAGTTTCATGGATATCTGATGGCACTCTTGCAATAGCTCACTTTTTCTCGTGATAATTTTCATTCTGAAATAATTTGGACTAAATGTTTTCCTCTTAAGTTCATGTAACCCTATGAAATAGGGTATGCATTGCCAACATTTAAATTGATTCATGTTTTTTTTTTTGTATTTTATACATGCAAGCGTTTTTTACCTGGGAAAAAAATACTGAATTTATTTACATTTTTGGGGAAAAAAATAGGTTACTAACTTGCTCATCAATTCTTTTTAGTTTTGTATCTTATAATTGAAACACACATTTTAGCAATTAATAAAAGCATTTGTAATATGTAAATAACCATGATTCTTTCCTGTATTGTTTCAGGTTAACATTAGGCATTAGCTGTTCTTTCTTATTTGTTATTTATGTCTTTGCTAACCAATGTCTCGTATTTAAATGACGACGTGCTCGAAAAAAAAAAAAACAAGACACTTTGATGTTGGTAACCTATCTTCCAAAGGTTTGGTTGACAATAAATTAGAAGGATTAATTTTAGTGTTAAGGCAATGAAATTGCATACTTCAGTTGTGAGATTTTGTGCACATTATAACGATGTATTTTCAAATTATTTTAGTTTCACTTAGTTTTATTACTATTCATATAAATATAAACACATATGCATATAAATAATCATGTCCATTTGATTCATTTTGATCACCCCCCGTTGCCATGGTGAATGTTATACCCTCAGTGTATGTTAAGAGATTTTATTTACACATAAAATTGTACACTTGCGAAAGGTTATTTCACCGGGCCATATGTGTTTATAATATGAAATTATGTACTAATATAGAACCACCTTGTTTATCTGTACAGTTCATTATTATGTGGTCAGGTTAATGTTATACCCTCAGTGTACACTGATAATTTTATTTGCGTAAAATTGTACACTTGCGATTGGTGATTTGACCTTGATATATTTTTTAAGATTTATTATTTACATTTTCTAATGCATATTTTACAAGGTATATTTTGCTAACATACTCTATAGGAGCAAATACATGAAGCCAATCTTTAATAGCTATGGTTGTGAGAAAAGAATTTCATAAAATTTCATAGGTGAGATTTTTATTCCAAAAGAGTTTTTCAATTGTTTCTTTCCAAATTTTATGAAATGGTTGTGCTCATTTTCCTGGGAAGAATGCTCAGTTTATTTAACATTGAAACCCTTAACTCATTTCTTAATATTAAAAGCCATTGTGCATTTTCATTGATTACACAACTCTATTACTCTGTCTCAAATATTTTTGTTTGAATATCCCCATTTTGAACCAGATGATTTGTTTTCTTTCTAATGAAACCATTCATACCATTTTATGAATGTTTTCTATTTTTGTAAATCGGTACTATTGACTTACCAGTGCACCAAAATTCTAGTTGATTTAATGTTTGATGTTATGATACAACAATCATGTGAATTGATGTAATATCGCTAGGATTGCTTTGAAACTGATTAAGTATATAACCGTTCAGACCGCACCTGTTGTGTATTGATTTGCATAAATTGCTTTTATATTTTATCGTTTTGTTTCTTTCTTTTATTATCAACTCAAGATGTATATTTCAGGACTGGAAACACCAGGTTGTTGCAGCTATTAAATGATTGCTTCTTAACAGTTGTTATTATTTGTTGCTTTCAAGTCAAGATACCCAAACATGTCAACTAATGTTTTTTTGCTACAGCTGAGCACGAAATAGTGAATGTTGACAACGTTGCCAGTAAATGACTAGTTTTCTGTCTTCAACAAACGATTTTTTCAAAATACTTTATGTATTATTACATGCCATTCAGCATATACATTGCCGCCAGTGTGTGTCCGTTGTCTATTACACCAACGCCGATTTGCGGTTGTTGTCCCCTACCGGTTTTACCGGACGGGACTTATGGTTTGCGCTCTGTCCGTCAGTCTGTCACACTTTTCTGGATCCTGCGATAACTTTAAAAGTTCTTCATATTTGTTCACGAAACTTGAAACATGGACAGATGGCAATATGGAGATTATGCATGTCATTTCATTTTGTTCCTACGTCAAGAATTCTGGTTGCTATGACAGCAAATACTTAAAAAAATCTGTCAATGGTGGAGCCGGTAATGGACATATATTGCTTGGTAATAGTCTTGTTTAATCAAGTATTTAATTGACATTTTTTTCTGTTTTCAAACTACTAGCGTACGGTTAGTGCCGGTATTCGCAAAGCTCCTATGGAAATCTTATCTACAGCATGTAAGTTAAAAGTTCAGATCACGTTTTTATGTGTGAAATCACATGTTATCTTCTTACAAAATGATTCAGTATTGATCGTTTTGGAAATATTGACTTGCGTAAGTGATTTCAATGTAGAACAGAAAGTTGATTCATATAACTTGAATAAGTCAAATTCATCGTTATACATACAAAATTGACAAGAGGCTTAAAGCATGTACAGAAATGTAAAAGAGTCTTGTGCATTCGGGCACTGATTAAATTATCGGAAACATGTTAAGATATTACGATCACGTGTGGTTTAATGATTTGTTCAGTAACTATGATGGTGACCAATCACTGAATACTTTCTGTCAGTCTGTGATTCTGGTTGGAAAATACGAAACCTGTCTATTAGAAACAAATCTCTCGAGCTATTTAATGGACAATCATTCAAAACATATTGTCCAGGACTTGAACAATAATACTGGAATACCAGAACTAAAATGGCATTTCACTTTGGGTATTAAGCATTGTTTTGTTTGAAGACGGAATTTTTGTATTTGTATTATTTATTTTAAGCTCACCTGAGCACATTGTGACCATGGGAAGCTTTAAGGATACCATGTCCATCTGTGCGTGCCTGCGTTAACCATTTATTTTATCGACTTCTCTTCCTTGACAGATTTTATCGAAACTTCACAGGGACAATCCTTGGTGACATTTTAAAGTTGTTCAAGTCGTTCCGTTGCATATGTAGTTTATGATACCCCGAGACGTACAATAAGGCTGTGTTTGGAAATGTTTTAATTGCAAATTATACCCGATAATGCCTTTCACGATTCCACTTGAAACGCTTATTGAATTGATTCAGTTTAATTCCAATGTTCGTGCTGAATATTAATAGTTGTTATGTAGGTTTATTATAAGATTTACCAATTACAGCCAAATCACACAATGCTCGTGCATATTTGTTCATGATTATGACTAGGCCAAATAAAAAATAGGTCCGTTTCCGGTCGCCCGACCGTGTCTCCAGAATCGGCGCCGACCCTCAGCTTTTTATTGGGGTCGCCAAAAAAAAATGTGTTCATTTTCGTTTATTTCGGTTCATTTCTCCAGTCTAGTACCCGAAAGACAAAAAAATAAATAAAAAATCCCTACCTACCGACACTGTATTTTTTCCCAAGGAGACCGGAAACGGACCTATTTTTTTTTGGCCCTATGATATTCCATTTGGGTCAAAAATAGATAGTTATGCCTATAGAAAAAAATAGGCATGCAGGCTAATTTTATTGCATATAGCATACATTTACTCTTATAGGCACGTTAACAAATACACCTACAGACACAATATGTAACTATATGCTCAATTTAGGTCTCCATAAACTTATTCTGGTATACTTTTGAATGGGTCAAAACTCGACAATTTTAAAAACTTCAAAATAAATTATACTTATTGAAGTTTAACTTAAATTCAATATGATGCTACTAATACTATAGCACTTGCACACAAATTATACACGACAGTTTAACGTGACCATTTTTAAGTTGTTTATTTGAAGTACAATTATTTCACTACATAAAACCAGTTGTAACACTACATAAAACCAGTTGTAACATTGTGTACCGTAACGAATATTTGGAGAATCATGGTATAAATCAAACACAATTTTTTGAAGATTAATAATAATTTTTTCATTATATTGGGCAAAATTAAATAAATAGAATACTTGACTTTTGAAATTAATAATAGATGTTCAATTACAATGAAGATAATGGTAAAAATAAAAAAATAGAATTTTGATTTAACTATTTCTTAAGTCATTAGAAAGAAACGTAAATATGTTTACATTTAATGCACTTAAGTTATGGCGTTGCAAATCAGAACGTGACTTACGTGTCAAACAAACACTATCCTAAAGGCATATACGTAAACGATGTCAAAATGATAAGTTATGAAACCACCGTCTGAATTGCATGGATAATTTGTCAGCAAGTGGTCCAACGTATCGAACCATATTCGCATTAAATACAACAAATAGAGAAACTCGTGTTGCACTAACCGGAAAGTAATCTTTTTAACACTATGAGGTTTTCTTTCTGTATTTTTAAAACAGGTGTTATCGCCTACGAAAGGTCAATTTAAGTCACAACGTTGTGTATGGTTTTAGGAGGCGAAACTCACACTTGACTAAAATTAATTCGTCAAGCATGTAATTGAAATGAAAAATTAACCACACATCGTCATAATTTGAATCAAATATGTTTCAATTGTATTACCAGTTAACTACCCGCTTGTTGCGCTCAATACGAGCCACGGAATTTAAACTTCACGAGGCACGAATACACGAACCAAAAAGCAAAAATTATTAATGACTACATCTCGGCATTAATATAGTGTTATTCTTCATTATAGAACTTTTATACTGTAAACCTTTCTGCAAGCTACTACCATGTACTTGTATTTTATTTAATGATCTCGTTCTGCGCAGTTGGAACAAGCAAATAACAGAAAGAAGCCCGCAAAATGAGTCCCCAAACATATTCGGATAAGGGACATGATTTATCGTTTGTGCGTTCTCGAATTCCATACCAGCGTACTCACCTGGACATCAAAATTAGCCTGCATATACAACATTTTATGTAGCAAGGAGAACGAATGTCCACTCGACAAAAACCTGCATTTTGTGAATTGGTGCGAAGACACCAATGACTGGCACATTCGTATCCGACTGTGTTTGGGTATATGGTAAAACAAATGGGCCTCGCTCTGTGAAAAGGGGGTTTAATGCATGTGCGTAAAGTGTCGTCCCAGATTAGCCTGTGCAGTCCGCATAGGCTAATCAGGGACGACACTTTCCGCTTTTATTGCATTCTTCGTTGAAAGGATGACTCTTCTTAGCAAAAATCCAGTTAAGGCGGAAAGTGTCGTACCTGATTAGCCTGTTCACAGGCTAATCTGCGACGACACTTTACGCACATGCATTTAGCTCCGTTTTCTCAGAGCGCCATTCAATGTAAATACACAAGACATGGTATTAAAGCAAAACCTCTAAAGCGTTAATAACAACTAAATTAAGCATTACATAACTCATACGCTCTGAAATTGTATGTCAGGGCATACAACAAATATGAAATGCACAAATACAAGCATTTTACATAATAGTGGCATTTGTCTTCAATCTGATATTATTTACCATACATGATATATATGTGCACTTTTTTGTACACATGTTTAGTTAACAAACCAGAGAATCATGTATTTAAATATGTTGACGGTGTGAAAGGTATGTGTCAATATGATACACTATTTCATTTCTTGATTTTTGGTAAATGACAGATGAATGTATGACTATCTTTTTTTACTTCACCATATATTTATTTTTATAATCAACGACCATAAAAAGCAAATTTCTTCAACAATAAAAAAATAATTAAATATATCAACATTCGTTTAGTTTATATAATTAAATCATGCGACTTCTGGAAGATAGTATGTGCTTACATATGAGCCTCGCTCTGTGAAAAGGGGGTTTAATGCATGTGCGTAAAGTGTCGTCCCATATTAGCCTGTGCAGTCCGCACAGGCTAATCAGGGACGACACTTTCCACCTAAACTGTATTTTTGCTAAAAAGAGACTTTCTTTAAACAAAAAATAATAAAAGCAGAAAGTGTCGGCCTTGATAAGCTTGTGCGGACTGCACAGGCTAATCTGGGAAGACGATTTACGCACATGCATTAAACCCCCTTTTCACAGAGCGAGGCTCATATTTACTACAATCGCAATCACAAAATCCGCATGACGTTCGAATCGTTTACACACTGTAGTTCTCGTAAGTCTACGTTTGCTCTTTAATTTAATAAATAGGTGAACACAATTCAACAAATGCAGTTCCTGGTGTAGATTCTAACTGTGGTGAGTTCCTGGTACTCTACTATGAAGAGTGTACAGTGGTCAGAGTATCCCAGTCTGGCCAGAACAGGTCCTTAATTCGGTCCAGATAAGCAGCCACGTTCTTTAGTTCTCCATCTGGAAAATTCAGTCAGTGTCTATATTTGATGTCTTTTGCACAATCATTAACCCACTTATGCCTAGTGGACTCTGCCATCCTTCTACATTGGATCAATTTATTTCCAAAATTAGGGATGTCTAGTATATTTATTTCTATATTTAGAATTTTTCTTACAGAAATTCCTTTAAGCAAACAGCGCAGACCCTGATGAGACGCCGCATCATGCGGCGTCTCATCTGGGTCTACGCTGTTTGCCAATGCCTTTTTTCTAGACGCTAGGCATAAATGGGTTAATTCAATATGAACCCGACGGTACATTTGTCAAATAACGAGTGAAGCCAATATCCCATAAATGAAGTTACAATATCAGTTTGTTTCGTTGACAATACAATCGTTAGAATATATGCAAATGAATGATATTAACTTTTTTTCCATTCGAAATGTTTGATTGTAAAGCACTACTTCAAGAGTTAACGTTATACCATACATGCTTAACGAACACTTAACTGACAATTCCCATTCACGACAATGAAAAAAAAAACAAAAAAACTCTAGATTATTGTGGTTATTTTCGACGGTAAGTATCGAACCTCTGAGCATGACGGCCCCTGGACAGGAAGTGGGTGTGGCCCAGCGCACCTGCGAGAGGACGCCGAACGCCGCACAGTCCACGTCGGATATCCGGTCACCCATGACAAACCGGTTGTCACCTGGAGCGGATCACAGCCACAGAAAGAAAGAATTACGTCCTATTATTATTTTTTTTATTCACAACATCTTCACAATTTGCTCGTTATAAATTGTTGAATTTTCATACATAGTCCTTCGCAATTAACGCCGTTTTTATATTTCGTAGCATGGAGAGTTGTAAAAGAATAGAATGCTTCAGTTATATAAATACACACCGTAAATGTCATACCTAAGATTTTGGCGAACATTCTTAAATCGTTCACCATCATCCGGTGAATTTCTTCGTTGCTATGACGACCAACACCCACTGCATACGTCATTCCTTTAATTCTATTTTTCGTTTCGCTTTTGCGTCGAGGAATATTTGGCAACATGGATTGCATAGCAAAAAACTCATCGAACAAAATTATCCAGCGTGTATGTACGTTTAACCTGAAACGAAGAGTGAGGAATGTAATTCTTCATGCACGATTGTGTAATATAATGTTGTCACACTATTTAACTACGATGATTAAACCTATTTATTATATTATAGCTATACGTTTTTGTGTATGTGAAGTCTGTAAATTATAATATAAATAGACCGAAACTCAAACCAGCAGGGGAGAGATCTTGTTATGTGCGTGAATAACACTTTACAACACAATGGCACAATTGAGTAAAATCACCGCCTAGGAATAGTCAACATAAACAATTGTGTCGTGTTCTGAGAAAACTGGGCATAATGCTTGTGCGTAAATTGTCATCCCAGATTAGCCTGTGAAGTCCGCACAGGCTAATCAGGGACGACAATTTCCGCTTTTATGGAATTTTTCGTTTTAATGATTTCTCTTCTTAGCGAAAATCAAGTTTAGGCGGAAAGTGTTGTCCCTGATTAGCCTGTGCGGACTGCACAGGCTAATCTGGGACGACACTTTACGCACATTCATTATGCCCAGTTTTCTCAGAACGCGACTCAATTAAGGTTCAACACCGTTTTTTGATTCCCCGAACATCACAATTCGCATAGTTAACGTTTACCTCATAACATTCAAGTCATATTTAAATTACGTTTTGATTGGAAACAGTTTGCGAAATTAACTTACGAATAATTTTGTACTGACGCCTCCAACTCATTCTTTTTAAATATTGCTGGCCAAGATAATGCAAATGGTCCTTCAATTTCTTAATGCATATTTGAGGTGAGAATTAAAGTGTCATACTTCTTGCAACTCAAGCCGACTTACCAGTATGTGAACTCTTCCAGCCACTTTTGTATAGCCCAGGCGTGCGCCCTCTCTTTTGAAGAAAGGTGTGCGTTAAGGTCCACGGAAAACTCTTGTTGTAGAAACTCTATAATTAATTGCGAGTCTGAGATTGTCTTTCCGTTATATTCTATCCATGGGACCTTTCTCTTTGGGCCTATTCGGAAGACAGGATCCAGCTGTTTATTTAACAAAGGAATTTGTGTACAACGAGCAACAACAACGTCATAAAATGCGTTCGCAAGGT